>JAJIBD010033556.1:0-38854 GCA_021461705.1 Cryptotis parvus | reverse complement strand
GGAGTGGCTGTGCGCCCAGCCCCGGCTGGGAGAGCGGCCGCTCCCTGTGGACACTGAGTAGGACATGTGGGAAGACGCCTCCCTGCTCCCTACCCAAGGTGTGGGCTGTGCTCCCACACTGCTGCTGCATGGCTGGGAGGCCTGCGCTGTGGCCGCATCCTGATGCTCTGAGAGAGCCAGGAAGGACCATGGAGTCACTGTCCACGGCTATGGAGTGAGGAGCCTGGGCCGCCTGTCTCAGCTGTGTCCACACCCCCAGGCCCGCCCCATGTCCGGGCCCACCCCCACCCCGCAGGCATCCCCTCGCCCCACGGTCACGCCTCTATCCTAGGTCACACGCCACCCCCACAGGCATGCCCCCACTCCTGCCTTCAATGGCTGCTTCTTCACTGAACATCTAGTGAAAAATGGTTTCTCGGCTCCGGCCCAGGGAAAGCAGGTGTCTGGGCTCCATCCCGAGGGTGATGGGTCCCTCACTGGGCAGCTGGCAAGGCCACAAGACACAGGAGCACAGGCTCTGCTCTGTGGGAGTTCTGTGATCAGTGAGAGGACCTGCAGGCAGGGCCCAGCCGGGCTCTACGGCACTGGCGTCAAGGCTAGTCCCGCAGCGTGGGCGTCCCAGAGTGTGCAGGAGGCCCTCCTCCCTTCTCCCGCTCTCCCTCGTTTAGCGGTGAGGGGCCAGGCTGGGAGAGTGAGACTTTTTTTTTTTGCTTTTTGGGTCACACCCAAGCAATGCCCAGGGGTTACTCCCTGCCGCTGCACTCGGGAATTACTCCTGGTGGTGCCTTGGAACCACATAGTGCCGATCTAACCTAGGCCGGCACAGGCAGGCTGCATGCAAGGCAAAGGCTCTCTACCCGGCTGCCATTGCTCTGGCCCCAAGGAGAACTTCATTTTTATCTGGCTTGAGAAACTGGGTAGATGCAAGTGGGAGTGAGATAAGACGCCTCTGGGTCCAGAGGTCAGATGGTGATGGCAGGGGCTAACTACAGCCGCGCCCCTGGGCCCGCACTAAGGCAGCAAGGGTCCTTTAGCCCTAAGCTGGCAGGACCTTGGGACTGCAGGTCAGGTCCCTGCACAGTCACCCACCGGGCACTGTGGCAGCCAGATTGATTCTAATCACCACAAGCACTCCAGCATTTAGCTGGTAAATAACAAAAATCTAATTAATATGCCTCAGCACCGGAAAACTTAATTTCCACTGTTGTTCGTACTCTGGGACAAGAACAATTTCTATTTCAAGGGCTATTTAGGATTTGTGATGATAATACGTAGAGACACCAAATGAAACGAAAATAAAAATAAGCAAACAAAACTAATTATTAAAGATTCGTGGGATTGATTGCCCAAGCCCAGAACTCATTTCTTTCCCGTTTTCACAGGAGACCCCAACCCCTGACCCTCAGTTGTGGTGGGGCGAGAGGGTCTGGGCGGTGGGTCACGTCAGTGCTCCAGCTCAGGCCCCTGGTTCTGTCCATGGAGAAGCCCCTGGGGTCTGGATGTGGAGGGGCAGCTGCTCCCATCTCACGGCCCAGTGGGTCACCTAGCAAGTGTCCTCCTGGGGCAGGCGACCTCTGACCGAGTGCCTTCCTCCGGGTGATGGCCTGACCAACTGTGGTTGGTCAGAGCAGGATGTTGGAATGGGCAGGGCCCCCAGCTGCTGATCCGCTGCTCATGGGACCGCCCTGAAATCCCCAGGGGGAAGCTTTTGTACTATTATGTTCCTGGGGCTTAGGATGTGGTATCCTCTGCATCTGCCCGCTCTGGCGCGATGAGAACCCCAACTTGAGCTCAGGGCCAGCCAGGAGATTGTCACCTCCATGGAACTTTTGTGAGCCTGAGGGCGATGGGAGGATCTGAGAGGTGTAGGTCTGAAGGGTGACTCTGAGGGGTTTGTCTGAGGGGGCACGTGAGGAGAGGGCACGTCTGAAGGTTGACTCTGAGGAGGTATGTCCGGGAAGTGTGTGATGAACAGTGAATCTGAGGAGGAGGTATGTGAGGGTGAATCTGAGGGCGTGTGTGAGGGGGCACCTCTGAAGGGAGAATCTGAGGGGTATGTCTGACAGGGAAGTGTGAGGGGGCATGGCTAAGGGGTGAATCTGAGGGGTAAGTCTGAGGGGGCATGGCTGACGGGTGAATCTGAGGGGATGTCTGAGGGGCATGGCTGAGGGGTGAATCTGAGAGGTGTCTGAGGGGTAAAGTATTGGGGCAATGTCTGAGGGAGGAAATCTGAGGGGTGAGAGTCTGAGGGAGAGGGAGTGCCTGAGGGAGTATAAGAGCAGGGAGCGTGTTGGGGGGCCTGGCATGGTTAGGTGGGGAAAATGCTCTATGCCATGCGTGGAGGGTTGGCTTGTGGCACTGGCTCCGCTGGGTCCTTTTAATACTCACAGTCTGGCCCCCTTTTTGGCCTACGGCTCTCACGGGAAGCCAAGGCGACCGCACAAGCTTGAAGCTTGTGATGGCGTTGGAGCCTGCCCTGTCGGCCTTGCCGATCTGTCTCTGTGGAGTAAACGTTATCTGACCTTTACAGATCGAGCACTCATTTCTGTCCCGGTCAGCTACAACTCGAATTTCATTTTCATTTGCATGCTGCTCCAAGGCATGGCCACCCCCAACCTTCTGGGGATGTTTTGTCTGAAACAGTGGCAGGAGGAGAGGCGAAGAACAGGGAGATCATGGACGGACTGTGGCTCTGTAGTTGACTGGGACTGAAAGTGGGAAATCTTGGTATGCAGGTAGGGAAACAATTTTTTTCTAGTGTGATCTTGGCCTATGCAGCCTTGTGTGCTGGTGAGACAGACCAGGGAAGGTGGGTGGTGGCTGTGACCTTCCATGGGAGGTCGCCAGCAGCAGACTGACCTCACAGTTCCTTGGAGGAGCCCGGAGCAAGAGGTGAGCCAGAAGCCCACTGCCTGGGCTGGGCGCGTGAGCTTGGCACCTTTCAGTAACATGCGTTCCCAGAGCTGCTCGCCTGCTGCTCTCGGTGACAGAATGGTTTTGAACTTTGGCAGCAAATGGGAGCCCAGGCCCAACAATCCATGCCACCCCGCGCTGGGCGGGCTCCAGTCCTGCACCAGGTAGCTTCGTACTCTCACAGATGACGCCAGGATTGGGTTAGTGACCAGGGATGGAAATCAGTGGCTAGGGCTGGGAATGGCATCAGTGCCTACCACTTAGGACATGGTCATGCCTAGGGGTCAGGATAGCACCAGAGCCCGGGGCTGGAGAGCAATGAGTACCCTCTGGTTGGGGATGGCCTTGCGCCCACAGTAGGGGACAGGGTCAGTACTGGGGGGGTCAGGATGAAGTCAGGACACTCAGGCTGTGGCCAGGACAGGTCAGTGCCTGGGGGGACTCAAGTCAGCACCCAGGGTTCTCAGAGAGAACTTTGGTCTGAGCTAAGTCTGGCTGTAGCCTGCACCCCTGGCTCCCAGTGATTCATTAATAGCTGATCTTGGGGCAGAGAGGACTCCGCTAAGCTGGTAGACAGTCCTGGTCAGGCACAGAGTGTGTCCAGGACAGAGGTAGGTGGATGCTGTGCAGTTTTTGAAGGAGCCCCCCAGCCCGTCTAGCAGAGCCCTTGGGAGCCCGCCTATCTTGCTTCGCGTCCCCCGACTTCCTGTGGCTACCCCCAACAGTTCTGAACCCGCTGCATGCCTGCTGTCCCCTGACTTCCTTGGCCACCCCCCAACAAAGTGCCTTTGAACCCGCCATGCCTGCTGTCCCCTGAATTCCTGTGCTACCCCCCCAGCAGTGCCTCTTGAACCCGCCATGCCTGCTGTCCCCTGACTTCCGTGTAGCCACCCCCAGCAGTGCCTCCTCCTTGAACCCGCATGCCTGCTGTCCCCCGATCTCCTGTGGCCGACTCCCCAGCAGTGCCCCTGAACCCGGCTTATGCCTGCGCTGTCCCTGATCTCCTGCAGCCACCCCCAGCAGTGCTCCTTGAACCCGCCCATGCCTGCTGGTTCCCTGACCTCCCTGTGGCCAGCCCCCAGCAGTGCCCTCTGAACAACCCTCCATGCTCTGCTGTCCCCCGCCCTCGTGGGTGCCCCCAGCAGTGCCCAGCACCCGAGGAACCAGTTCTGTTCACCTAATCCTAACCCGGCCCCTGTCCTCACGCTGTTCACCAGTCTGGAATGTCACCTGCAAATGTCATTCCTGGTGAATCGCTGCCTTCTGACCAGTGTAACAGATTATGGCGCTCAGATACCCATCTCCTGGGGCAGTTGCCCCCTCCTCCCCCACTTAGCTTGGCCCATCTGCGTGGTGGGAAGGTTCCTGAACCGTCCTGGTCACGGAGTGTCCCGGCTAAGGGGTGATATGTAGATGGAGTGATATGGGGATGCTGAGGCAGCCGTGGAGGAGAATGCAGGAGCTGAGGGGCTGTGCAGGGGGGGAGGGGGCTGTGGAGGGCTGAGGGGGGCTGTGGAGGGGCTGAGGGACTGTGCAGGGGGCTGAGGGGAGCTGTGGGGGCTGAGGGGCTATGGAGGGGCTGAGGGGACTGTAGGGCTGAGGGGCAGTGGAGTGGCTGGAGGGGGCTGTGGAGGCTGAGAGGGGTGCGGGGGCTGAGGGCTGTGGAGGAGCCAAGGGCTGTGGAGGGCCGAGGGGCTGTGGAGGGCCGTGGGGCCTGTGGGGGGACCTGAGGACTTTGGAGGAGCTGAGGGGCTGTGGAGGGGCTGAGGGGCTGAGGAGCTGAGGGGGCTGTGGGAGGGCCTGAGGCTGGTGCAGGGCCGAGGGCCGTGAGGGCTGAGGGGGCTGTGGAGGGGCTGAGGGGACTGTGGAGGGGCTGAGGGGGCTGTGGAGGAGCTGAGGGACTGTGGGAGGGCTGAGGGGACTGTGGGAGGAGCTGAGGGGCTGTGCAGGGCTGAGGGGGCTGTGGAGGGCTGGAGGGGGCTGTGGAGGGCTGAGGGGCTGTGGAGGGGCTGAGGGGGCTGTGTAGGGACAGAGGGGGCTGGGGGGGCTGTGGGAGGGCTGAGGGGGCTGTGGAGGGCTGAGGGGACTGTGGAGGAGCTGTGGGCCGTGGGGGGGCTGAGGGGGCCTGCAGGGGCTGAGGGGGCTGTGGAGGTGCTAGGGCTGTGGAGGGCCGAGGGGACTGTGGAGGGGCTGTGGGGTCTGTGGAGGACCTGAGGGGGATGTGGAGGAGCTGAGGGGCGTGGATGGGCTGAGGGGCTGTGGAGGGGCTGAGGGGGCTGTGGGGGGGGCTGTGGAGGGCTGAGGGGGGGGGGCTGTGGAGGGCTGAGGGACTGTGGAGGGGCTGAGGGCTGTGGAGGGGCTGAGGGGCTGTGAGGGGCTGAGGGGGCTGTGGAGGGTGAGGAGACTGGAGGAGCTGAGGGCTGTGGAGGAGCTGAAGTGCTGTGGAGAGTTGAGGATACCTCAGGAGGCCACTTCTGTCCAGTGGTGGCGAGGTTATTCAGTGCCTGGGATGGTGTCTGCTGGGGACAGGTGTGTCCTGAGAGGTCCTGCTTCACCTGCCGGGTGCCGGCTGCTGAGCACTACTGTCACCCAGGCGCTGGCGGACACAGGCTGGGCAAAGCCATCCTTGTCTCTGGCACTGACTTAAGTTTGTCTTCAGATGATTTCCTGCACCCTGTATTTCGTGAGAGAGAATAAGGGCAGGAAGTGACTCAGCAGTCAGCAAACCATCGAAGATGACGCTGCTCCATTGCATGGAAGCAAGATCCTGCCTAGGACCCTTCACATCGCGATACATCTTAGGTCTCCCACTCTGCCCTACCCTGCCCCAGCCCCTTCCAGCGCCAGAACTCTGCCCTGAAGCCCTACCATGCTGGCTTCTGGTCTGTTGTGTCCAGCATCCTCACAGCCATCCTGGGGCCCCACTCCTCTCCGCCAGATACCACAGCTGGAAACGTTTTTACTTTCAGCCTGCATCTGCGTATTTCTGAGGAAGGATTGAGTAAGGAACCTGCAGAGGAGCATCCCAGGCAAAGAGAGGAGCCTAAGGTAGCTCACGCGCGAGCTTTCAATAACAGAGAAACAAAGAGATGAAACCTCCTCTGAAGGTGGCCGGTCACCTCTCCCTTTTGTGGGAAAATATTTCCAGTAATTTTGCAGTAAATACACATCTTGCCTATGATCTGTGCCGACTCAATTTCCACAGTCTGTGTGGCTCCTGGTTACAGCACAAGAGAAATCTGGGCACTAACGCAGGGACGATACTTTGTTATGCTCGAGAGACACCGAGCAGCCAGTTTCTCTCCAGATGGTACTGGGACTCGAAACCACCTAGGAAACCACTGGCCAGGGCTCTGGACAGAGACACAGGGACAGATGGGTCTGAGATGACATGGGGACAGTGAGACACAGGGACAGTGGAGACACAGGACAAAGTGTAGAAGACATGGGGGACAGTGAGACATGGGCACAGTGAGACATGAGAGAGAGTGAGACACGGACAGTGAGACACGGGGACAGTGAGACACGGGACAGTGAGACATCGGACAGTGAGACACGGGGACAGTGAGACACGGGACAGTGAGACATCGGACAGTGAGACATGGGGGACAGGGAGACACGGGACAGTGAGACACGGGACAGTGAGACACGGGACAGTGAGACACTGGGACAGTGAGAGCACGGGACAGTGGAGACATGGGGACAGTGAGACATGGGGACAGTGAGACACGAAGACAGTGAGACACGGACAGTGAGACATGGGCACAGTGACATGGGACAGTGAGACACGGGGACAGTGAGACACAGGACAGTGAGACATGGGCACAGTGAGACACGGACAGTGAGACACGGACAGTGAGACACGGACAGTGAGAGACACACGGACAGTGAGACATGGGCACAGTGGAGACATGGGACAGTGAGACACGGACAGTGAGACACGGGACAGTGAGACACAGGACAGTGAGACACGGACAGTGAGACACGGACAGTGAGACATGGGGACAGTGAGACACGGACAGTGAGACACCGGGACAGTGAGACATGGGGACAGTGAGACACGGACAGTGAGACACGGGGACAGTGAGACACAGGGACAGTGAGGATAGGCACAGTGAGACACGGACAGTGAGACATGGGGACAGTGAGACACGGGACAGTGAGACACGGGACAGTGAGACATGGGGACAGTGAGACACGGACAGTGAGACACGGACAGTGAGACACAGGACAGTGAGCCACGGGACAGTGAGACATCGGCACAGTGAGACACAGGACAAGTGAGACACAGGACAAGTGAGACACGGGACAGTGAGACACAGGACAGTGAGACATGGGCACAGTGAGACACGGACAGTGAGACACGGACAGTGAGACACGGACAGTGAGACACGGGACAGTGAGACATGGGCACAGTGGAGACATGGGCACAGTGAGACACGGGACAGTGAGACATGGGGACAGTGGAGACACGGACAGTGAGACACGGACAGTGAGACACAGGACAGTGAGACACGGGACAGTGAGACAGACACTGGACAGTGAGACACGGGGACAGTGAGACACAGGACAGTGAGACACGGACAGTGAGACACGAGACAGTGAGAACAGTGGGGAGAGTGAGACATAAGGCACAGTGAGACAGGGATAGTGAGACACGGACAGTGAGACACGTGGGACAGTGAGACACGGACAGTGAGACACGGAGAGTGAGACATGGGCACAGTGAGACATGGGACAGTGAGACACGGGACAGTGAGACACGGGCAGTGAGACACGGGACAGTGAGACACGGACAGTGAGACATGGGCACAGTGAGACATGGGCACAGTGAGACACGGGAAAGTGAGACATGGGGACAGTGAGATAGACAGGACAGGGAGACATGGCACAGTGGAGACATGGGCACAGTGTGAGACACGGACAGTGAGACACTGGGACAGTGAGACACTGGGACAGTGAGACACGGACAGTGAGACATGGGGACAGTGAGACATGGGCACAGTGAGACATAGGACAGTGAGACATGGGGACAGTGAGACACGGACAGTGAGACAGGGACAGTGAGACATGGGGACAGTGGAGACACACGGGACAGTGAGACACAGGACAGTGAGACATGGGCACAGTGAGACATGGGACAGTGAGACATGGGCACAGTGAGACACGTGGACAGTGAGACACGGGGACAGTGGAGACCTGGGGACAGTGACAGATGAGGACAGTGTCCTGCCTGCTGTGAGGAGGTGCCGTTTCTCCACTTGAGCCCCTCAGTTCAGGTGTCCTGGGACAGGCTGGGTCCAGGCTTCTGTGAGGCCAGCGCCGCCTCCTGGCTACCCCAGAGCAGGCCCCCTGCTCTTCCGTGATGGTGAGAACCGCCCGCTTCCCACCACCTTGCCCACTACATGAGGCAAATCTCCGCTAAGCAAATCGGATGCAAATTTGGTGTCTCCCACGCCACATGGACTCCGTAAACCTTCATCAAATGCAAAATTTGATAGTTTTCATGAAAGTCGCTGCAACTGGCTTGACAAAGTACAGGCCAGAGAGCAAGATGATTGCTTCCAGATCCCTGAGCTGGGGGTTTTCTTGGCAGGAGGGACAGTTTCTGAAACACAGAGATTAAGTAAGCAGCTGTCCTCTAGGGCCTGGCACCCGCAGGAAGCCCTGAAACCTGAACCCACCAGAACCCCTCAACCATCCAGCCCTTTCCTTCCTCCACAGAGGTAAAAGCGAATGGGCACCCCAAGGAGCACCCCCTGGCTCTAGCGAGGGCTGCCTAGACCTGGAAGCAGGTTTAGGAAACAGTCTGGGATGTGAGTGTGAACAGGGAGTCTGGGCACGTGTGAGGTGAACAGGGAATCTGAGGAAGTCTGGGCACGTGTGAGTGTGAACGGGCATTTAGGCACATGCGAATGTGAACAGGGAATCTTGGGCTCACGTGGAGTGTTCCTGGCCCCCAGTTTCAGGACAAGACAGCCACACACGATGTCCTCTATCAAAGTGTCTTTGCCGTTGGTCTCAGATGATGAGCAGCTCAGCGGTGACCGCAGAAGTCACAGCTATGTTGTGGCGTGGCCCAGGACTGATGGTCCATGACTAGGTCAGCAGCCAAAGCCTCTTGCTTCCAGCAACGCAGCGGCTCTTCTGGACACCATACCTAGGGTCAGCTCCGGCCTGGCTGACTCTCTGTTGGGCCTGCCCACGAGGGGAGCTGGAGCTGGTCCCTGCAGAGCCCAGCGCGCCCTGTGCTGTGACTCACCTGTGACCTGAGGAGGCAGGGTCTGGCCTCCCTGGACTGGGGAGGCAGATGCTCTGCTGAGATACCCGAGGCTCCGAGTGGGCCATGGCCCAGGGACTCTGGCAGAAGATAGATGACGCCTCTGGCCATTCCCTGGGGCTCCGTCTCCCCCCAAATGCCAGGTCTGCTCTTGCGTGTTGGGGCTTCCGTCTTGCATTCATTGGGGTGACTCTGACGCATTATGTCTCCCCTGAAAACTTCTCTTGTTGAAGGTTGTTTCCAGCCTTAGTTTTGGAGGAGGCCTTGGGGCTGAGGCTGGGGTGGCCACGGGGGCAGCTACCTGGGACATGACACCACTGGAGAGGGGCAGTGTGGCGGACCACAGGGCATACGTGTAAGGGCTTTGTCCTTTCTCTGTCCCTGGCTCTCTCTGGAGGTGTGTCCTGCGTCCCCGGGCTGATGGTCCCAGCTTGCTGTGGGGGAATCCCCTTTCACCCTTTGGGGATCGGCAGAAAGTTCCCTGCTGTCTCTGTGGACACAAGGTCTGGCCACCCTGAGGTGCACCAGGGTCCTCACCCCTGTCTGTCACATACAGGCCCACTGGGACCCCAAGTCATCTTATGCTTGACCCGTGGGAACCCCAACCCCAGCCCCCACAGGAGGGTGGCGGGACACCACACACAACCCAGCAAGATCGCTCAAATGGGGAGTGCCCGGGCCCTCTGGGTGTCCCTCCTGTCCCGTTGCATGGCGCTCATGGGTGCAGGGCAGCTTGGGGTGCCTTTGCGGGGTCCTGTTTCTCAGCGGCAGGCATGTAAAGGGCAGTGGGAGGAATTTGGGGTGCGGCCCACCAGCTGAGGGGCTATGTGGCTCAGTGAGGCCAGAGCCCATCACTCTCCCAGCTCTTGGGAGTGGCAGCCTGCTATGGGTGTGTCAGCGTGAATGGGTGTGTCACTGGGTGGGTGTGTCTCTGGTGGGTGTGTTAGGTGGTAGTGTTAGTGTGATGGCTGCTAGGAGGATTCTGCTCAGTACCTATGTGACAGCTGCTTGGAGGACTGCCCAGATGTGACCCTGCCCGTGTGTCACTGCCCAGAGTGTGACCTGTGCCCCGGGTCACTGCCCAGATGTGACCCGGTGCCCCGTCGCTGGGGCGGGATGTGACCCGCTGCCCGTGTCACTGCCCAGGTGTGTCCCGCGTGGTGTGCCCAGATGTGACCCGCTGCCCAGGTGCCCAGATGTGACCCGCTGCCCGTGTCACTGCCCAGGAATGTGACCCGCTGCCCCGTGTCACTGCCCAGATGTGACCCGCTGCCCCGTGTCACTGCCCAGATGTGACCCGCTGCCCCGTGTCACTGCCTAGATGTGACGCGCTGCCCCGTGTCACTGCCCAGATGTGACCCGCTGCCCTTGTCACTGCCCAGATGTGACCCGCTGCCCCGTGTCACTGCCTAGATGTGACCCGCTGCCCCGTGTCACTGCCCAGAACCGACGCTCGCTGTCCCCATGTCACTGCCCAGATGTGACGCTGCTGCCCTGTCACTGCCCAGATGTGACGCGCTGCCCGGGTCACTGCCCAGATGTGACGCTGTTCCTGTGTCACTGCCCAGATGTGACCCCGCTGCCCTGTCACCGCCCAGATGATTCCCTTCTATTCTCCCAGTGCCCACAGATTTCACCCCCTCTGCGCTCCCAGGGCTCACGGGTTTGGTCCCCCGCCTCCCTATGTGTGGCACTTCTGAAGCACTGGGAGGTTTTACATAAATGAATTCACAAAGAACAGGATGCTGCGCGATGCCCTCACAGGAATTTCAAGTCTCTTCTATATGAGTGGGGCTTGCATGTGGTCGTGAGGCAGCAGAGCTCTGGTCAACAGGCCGCTTGGTCCCTGCTCACCCCCGTGGGGATGAGGCAGAGGTGGCCTGCCTGGGCCGCAGGGTCCCTGCTCTCTCGTGTGGTCACTCCTGGGAGACCGGACTTTTCCGCATGGTCAGGCCTCAGCTACGGGGTCTGGTCTCCAGCTTGGCACTGGAGTGTGGTGATGGGGGGCCGATGGCTGAGGAGTAGCCACTGGCCTATGCGGTGGACACCTGCAGCCGGTGGAGTCCTGTTTCCAGTGCCAGTGGGCATCTGTGTCCACCCTGGCACATCCCATAGCTGCTGGATGTGCACAGACCTGGGACTAACCATCCACCCACCTGCAGTGCCTGGGGCCCTTTCTGCTGCCAAGGGACTAGTGTCGCTTTCAGGGACTGGCAGGGATGGGGATAACGTAAAGCGTGGGGCACCCAGAGGGTGGGGGCACGGGGGGTGGGGTGTATCTGGGTGGGGTGTATCTGGGGGGGGCGTATCTGGGTGGGCCGTGTCTGGGTGGGGTGTATCTGGGTGGGCCGTGGTCTGGGTGGGCTGTGGTCTGGGTGGGCGTGTCTGGGTGGGGTGTATCTGGGTGGGCCGTGGTTCTGGGTGGGCGTGTCTGGGTGGGGTGTGTCTGGGCGTGGGTGTATCTGGGTGGGGCATGTCTGGGTGGGCCGTGTCTGGGTGGGGGTGTATCTGGGTGGGGCATGTCTGGGTGGGTGTATCTGGGTGTATCTGGGTGGGGCGGTCTGGGTGGGGTGTATCTGGGTGGGGGGGTCTGGGTGGGGTGTATCTGGGTGGGGTGTCTGGGTGGGGTGTGTCTGGGTGGGGTGTATCTGGGTGGGTCATGAGGGGTGGGGTGTATCTGGGTGGGGCGTGTGTCTGGGTGGGGGTGTATCTGGGTGGGGGTGGTCTGGGTGGTGGTATCTGGGTGGGGTGTCTGGGTGGGGCGTGTCTGGGTGGGGTGTATCTGGGTGGGGCGTATCTGGGTGGGTCATGAGGGGTGGGGTGTATCTGGGTGGGGCGGTCTAGGGGGGGGGTGTATCTGGGTGGGGCGTGTCTGGGTGGGGTGTATCTGGGTGGGGCATGTCTGGGTGGGGTGTATCTGGGTGGGGCATGTCTGGGTGGGGTGTATCTGGGTGGGGCGTTTCTGGGTGGGGTGTATCTGGGTGGGGTGTATCTAGGTGGGGTGTATCTGGGTGGGGCGTACCTGGGTGGGGGTGTATCTGGGTGGGGCGTGTCTGGGCTTCTCAGCTGATCCCATGACATGTTTTTGTGCCTTAGCTCAGCCCCGTGACACACTGGGCCCCTCAGCTGGCTGAAACCCTAGGCCTACATGAGCACCCGGGAGGGTGACACCCTAGGCTGCCTGAGCACCCGGAGGGTGACACTCTAGGCCTGTGTGAATGTCCGGGAGGGTGACACCGTAGGCCTGTGTGAGCACCCAAATGGTGACACTGTGGGCCTGTGTGAATGTCCAGGGTGACACCCTAGGCCTGTGTGAGCGCCTGGAGGGCGACACCCTAGGCCTGTGTGAGGATCCGGTGGTGACACCCTAGGCCTGTGTGAGCATGGAGGGTGACACCCTAGGGCCTGTGTGAATGTCCAGAGGGTGACACCCTAGGCCTGTGTGAGCTGCCTGGAGGGGACACCCTAGGCCTATGTGAGGAGCCGGTGGTGACACCCTAGGCCTGTGTGAGCATGGAGGGTGACACCTCTAGGCCTGTGGTGAGTGTCCGGAGGGTGACACCCTAGGCCTGTGTGAGCCGCTCCGGAGGGCTGACACCCTAGGCCTGTGTGAGTGTCCGCAGGGTGACACCCTCACACTCACTGTGTGGGTGCCTGGAGGCAGGTGCTTCTGTTTCCCGAGAGGCAGACACAGCAGTGGGGTTCGGGCGCCACGGGGGGGCTCCCTGAGGCTGGGGGTATTGTCCAGGACTCTCACAGCTCATAGGCCCTCTCTGACATCCTCAGGAGAGCCTGTTTGGCAGCTCAAAGATCCCGGGAAGCAGAGAAGAGGCAGAGCTCACCCCCATCTCACCAGACAAAGGAGCCGAAGCACCATTCAGTGAGGCGAAAGACAATCTTCCCCTCAAAAGGGGACGGCACAATCGCAGCCCACAGCAACAAAAGCCTGATCCAGGCTTGGCCCTCCAACAGAATCAGCCCGGAATGAGTGTGGAGATGAGTGCAGGGCGCAGCATTGTACGGCTGAGACAGAAACAGGGGCGGAAGCCCAGGGCTGGGGTGGGTGTCAAGCTTCTGCACGTAGTGCACGAAAGAAAATATTGACAAGCCATGCTTTGCACTGCTCTGTGGAAGGCACTGCAGAGGTCGAGGGCAAGTGCAGAGGAAGAAATGCTTTAGGCACGCTGGACGACGTGTCCTCTCAAAGCCTGTAAGCAACATCCCGTGTCCAGGAAAACAGACAACAACTAGAGGAAGGGCAAAAGATTGGCATAAGAGCGCTCCCGAAGAAGCATGTCTGGGGACTCGGGGTCTTGAGGGATGCAGCCACTGCCAATGGTCAGAACCGGCCATGGAGCAAATGCAGAGATGGTGGGAGCCATAGCAGAGGGCCCTGGGCCGGCGGAGCTGGACTGCCAGGCAGGCTCGCCCTCCTGCCTCGCTTGGGGCGCCTGACTTTATAGGAGTCTGTGGGGAGACCGGCCGGAGAGCAGTGGCCTCAGAGCCGTGGCCTCCCAGTACGCCAGACTTTCTACTGCACAAGCAGGTGGGCCAGGCACCTGGGGGCCGGCGCTGGAGGCGCCGAGAAGCCTGGCAGGGTCTGCGTGAGCCAAGTGTGTGTGAGGAGCAGTACGCTGAGGTCTCATGGCAGGGAGTCGGTGGCTGCTGTGTCTCGGGGTGCAGGACACAGGTATCAGGCCCACGTGGTGCCCCGCACTGGAGTTGGGGTCTCATGTGTCTGGGTAGGCAGAAACTCCCGCAGCAGGGAATGACCTGTGAGGGTGCAGGCAGAGGAGCACCTGGGAGCTGGGCTGTGACTGGAACCGGGCGGGGCAGGGCCAAAGTGTGGACTCTGTCCCTGGCCTTAGTACAGTGGGTAGGACACTTGCCTTGCCCATGGCCCGCCCGGCTTGATCCTGGCATTCCATATAGCCCCGTGGCCCTGCCCGGAGTGATTCTGAGTGTAGAGCAAGGAGTAAGCCCCGAGCGCTGCCAGGTGAGCCCCACCTCCAAGTGTCCATTTGTGCTCACGGGTGAGCTTGGGGCAGTAGCCAGGCATGGAAAGAGATCTAAAGTGCAAGGGCACACGGGTGGTGAAGACGCTGTTTGTATTCACTCCTGCGCTGCCATAGGATGAGCTCATGGCAGCCACCTGCGTGGAACCAGAGAGCATCACGGTAGCAGAGCATCGGGGCAGAGCATCTGCCCTGCCCAGAGAGCAGGGCAGCGGGGGCTGGACGCACGCTGCATGTTGCCGCTGCTCTGTGCGCTTATAAAGTAAGAAACCGAGACAGAGGGAACAAGTGACGGCAAAGCCTTGGCCTTGGGTGAACTGAGAATGCCCAAGGAGGGGAAAAGGAGGGACGGTGACCCTGTAGGGCAGTGCCCAGGGGTCTTGGCCTTTTGGTGATGAGGAGGTGAGGAAACCGTACCTCAGAATCATAAGTCAGCACACACATAAACACGGACCTAAACTAATACATAAATTAAAATGGACTTTGCTAAGAAGGAGGGGGCTTGGAGGGGAGGGCACCTTGGGGCACTCGTGGAGGGGCACTGATGGCCTTTTTATCAACAGCTTTGGAAGTCAGTGTCTAAATTAAAGGAAGCAGCACCATCTGAATGAAGAGCAGCAGGAAAGCGCACGTGAAGAAACAGGTTCTCCATGAGGTGAGGGAGGTTCTCGCCTCTGCAAAGGGCAGTTAGCACCTTCTTGAAGGGCAGGCATCACCTCACGGGCGGGCATTACCTCAGGAAGGTGTGGTACCACCTCTGCAAGGCTGATTCCCTCCCACGAAGTGCAGGTGTCAGCACCATGGAGGGCGGTGGTCCCTTCTGGGATCTGGGAGGGGCGGTTGTTGCCACAGTGAAGGGCAGTTATGCCCATGCACAGCCTACCCCCAGTGCGCTCCGTCTGGGGAGGGAGATGGACCTTCCCAGAGCCCAGCCAGGGCCCTCGGTCATCCCAGAAGTCAGTCAGGTATGTGGCCTAGATGGAGCCTCCCCAGGGCCCAGACACCAAGCATGGAATGTCAGCTGTGGGCACCGGCAAGCTAGCTGCACCCGAAGGTCTCAGGAAGCAGGTGCTGGTCTCCTGGAAGGGTTCTCAGGCAGAAAAGGAGGCTCCAGTCAAATGGAGGAAGTGAATGAACTCTGGACTTACTGGCAATGCCAGATGGCAAGACACCACCCCTCAGGCCTGTGTGGGTGGCAGGACAGCGGCAACCCCGTGCCCTTTACCACTTTCTGTAAGTCTAAACCCTCTCCTCCCCAACTGACAACTGTCTAGCAAGGGACTACTGAGGATTCCCCACTATGAGAGGTTTTATCACCTCTGTTATTGATGAGCAAGTAGGCAAGAATTCAGAGAGAATAGAACAGCCTGCATGACACCAGAGACCTTGCCTTCGCGGGCTTTGTCCTCTCAGGCGCGGCAGATTTTCCTCAGGATTCATATTTATGCTCTGCCATGAAAGACTTTAATATATTTAAAGGATTGAAATCAGAGAGCATTTACTCTGACTTCAGTGGTATTAATGAGACAGCAGTAATAATAAGACATCCCAAAAAAATGAAAATAAACAATGGAGAAGGAAAATATCAAAGAAATAAAAATGTATTTGGAACATTATTGTAGATGTATAACAAATGAAAACAGTTTTATTTTTTTTTCTTTTTTGGGTCACACCCAGCAATGCTCAGGGGTTACTGGCTGGGCTCAGGGTAAGCCATTGCAGGGAGCGGTGGCTGCTCTGGGCAAACGTGGACTCGTGGGGGCTGGTGCCATCGCAGAGTGACCCTCCAGGTCTGCTTTCAATTATGCCGATTCCACCCAGAGTTACTGGACAGCATCTAAGTGTCTAAATCTCTCCTGCTGTCTTCGGGCTCAAAGAACAGGATCTGAGCCAGTCCCTGCTTTCCATTTCAGAAGGAATGAAAACGCATGTGGCCTCCACGTCTGAGGGTCGCCCAGATGTAGCGAAGGCCCATGAGTCATGTAATTGCTCTGCAGCTGGCCTGTCTGCACCGAGCACCTCAGATCAGGGCTGAGAGCACAGCTTGCAGGGAGGTAACTCTGCACATGCCCCCAGTAAGGAGTCATGGGACTAGAGCAACTCCCAGCACCTCCCTGGGACCATTGGTGTGGGTGTTTCCACACCACTGCTGATGGCAGCCTGTAGCAAAGAGAGAGTTAACAAGTACAGGGGAGACTTGTCATGGATGGAATTTTCAGCCCAAGGAGTCTGTTCCAAAGCTCCCCAAGCAGCTGACGACAAAGACTCCATTTCTCTAGAAAGCATTTTCTGGGCACTGTGCTCAGGTACTTTGGCAAAGATATGCACAATTCTTTTTTTTAATATTTTATTATACCACTGTGAGATATACAATTGCAAGATGTTCATGTTTGAGTTTTGGTCATACAGTATTCCAGCACCCATCTTCCACCAGTGCCCATTTCCCACCACCAATGTCCCCACTTCCCTCCCCCTTCCCCCTAGCCTGCCTCTATGGCAGGTTCTTTATCTCTCCTCTCTCTCTCTCTGTGTCTCTGTCTGTCTGTCTCTGTCTCTCTCTCTCTCTCACTTCCTTTTCTTACACATTGTGAATTGTAATATATACATTTAGAGGTTATCATGCGTATCTTTTTGCCTATATTCAATGCTCAGTTCTCAGATGGTAGCATCATTTTCAGTGATTATCAGCACACTGTTCCCTTCTCTGTCTTACTAACCTCTGACTCCCACACGTTTGTAGTATACCAGGTTTTGAGATATCGCACGGTGCAAAGCGCCATGGGGATTGGGCTGTGTCCAGCTTGGAGTCTGGACCAGAGGACAACTGTGGTTGTGTTGCACGAGGTTTTCTGACTTCTGGGAGCCTGGCGGAGGACAGGCCAAGGAGCAAAAACCTGTCCCCACCCCAAGACACCCCAACAGTCTAGCACAGGGCGTGCAGGGAGAGACTCCGCCCTGCTCATGAATACCTGGTGTTGGCCAAGAGCCCCAGCAGCAGTTCTGGGTGGGGTCACCAGGCCTTTGTGGAGGGGAGCCGAGGTGGGGGGGACATGCACAATTCTTATATGAATGAGCACAAGGGAGGGGGGGTGTTCTCTGGGCATCATTTCTGCTGCCTCAGCTGAGGGCATGTCTTTGGATGGGACACAGCATCCACGCTGTGATGCACAGCTGCGACCCTAAAACGTGGAGGGCCTCCCTGGGATAGAGTCCTCCGGGCAGAGGTGGTTGCCCATTTGGGGCAGCCCAGAGCTGTTGTGTGCTCCTCCGGGCTTCACCGCATGGGGCGTCACAGTTCAGAGGCTCTTCAACTTCACGCCAGCCCAGCTGTTTGCTCCTGTCCCCTTTCCTGCAGCCACGCTGGATTCCGCCCCTGCGGTGTCTTCATTCAGAAACAAACCTCCCACAGCCTGTTCTGAGGACAAGATCCAAGGAAGTTCATCTTGCTCCACTGAATGTGTTTCGTTTTAATTTTATTTTTGTCTTAGGGACACCCATAGAGATGCTCAGAGATAACTCCTGACTCTGCACTCAAGAATCACTTCTGGCGGTGCTTAAGCAACCACATGGGATGCTGGGGATCAAACCAGGTCAGCCGTGTGCAAGCAATCACCCTACCCTCTGTACTATCACTCTTGTTTCCGGTTTTCATTTTATTTTTAAAGTGTGTGCCCCAGGTGGAACAGATACACAGGGAACTGACTCGTGTGGAAGACTCCCAAGTTCGGGCAGGAAGCTATGGACATGGCAGGCTAGGGGCTACCTTCTCTGCTGCCCACAGTGTTTCCTGGCCCGACAGTCACAGCATTTCCCTATCCTATAGTCTCTCCGTGTTTCCTTATCTACAGCCACTCACAGTGTTTCCTTATCCTACAGACAAGTGTTTCTCTATCCTACAGTCACTCACAGTGTTTCCTTACCCTAAAAACACTCACAGTGTTTCCTATGCTACAGTCACTCACAGTGTTTCCCTTATCCTACAGACACAGTGTTTCTCTATCCTACAGTCACTCACAGTGTTTCCTTATCCTACAGACACTAACAGCGATTCATTATCTTACAGTCACTCACAATGTTTCCTTATCTACAGCCACTCACAGTGTTCCCTTTATCCTACAGTTACTCATAATGTTTCCCTCACCCTACAGACACAGTGTTTCCCTATCCTACAGACACAGTGTTTCCCTATCCTACAGTCACTCACAGTGTTTCCTTATGCTACAGTCACTCACAGTGTTTCCTTATCCTACAGTTACTCATAATGTTTCCTTACCCTACAGTCACTCAGTGTTTCCTTATGCTACAGTCACAGTGTTTCCTTATCCTACAGACACTAACAGCACTTCATTATCTTACAGTCACTCACAATGTTTCCTTATCTACAGCCACTCACAGTGTTTCCCTATCCTACAGTCACTCACAGTGTTTCCTTATGCTACAGACACAGTGTTTCCCTATCCTACAGTCACTCACAGTGTTTTCTTATGCTACAGACACAGTGTTTCCCTATCCTACAGTCACTCACAGTGTTTCCTTATGCTACAGACACAGTGTTTCCCTATCCTACAGTCACTCACAGTGTTTCCTTATGCTACAGACACAGTGTTTCCCTATCCTACAGTCACTCACAGTGTTTCCTTATGCTACAGTCACCTGCAGTGTTTCCTTACCCTAAAAACACTCAAAGTGTTTCCTTATCCTACAGACACTAACAGTGCTTCATTATCCTACAGTCACTCACAGTGTTTCCTTATGCTACAGTCACTGCAGTGTTTTCTTACCCTAAAAACACTCACAGTGTTTCCTTATCCTACAGACACCAACAGTGCTTCAATATCCTACAGTCACTGCAGTGTTTTCTTACCCTAAAAACACTCACAGTGTTTCCTTATCCTACAGACACTAACAGTGCTTCATTATCCTACAGTCACTCACAGTGTTTCCTTACCCTAAAAACACTCACAGTGTTTCCTTATCCTACAGACACTAACAGTGCTTCAATATCCTACAGTCACTCACAGTGTTTCCTTATGCTACAGCCACTCACAGTGTTTCCTTACCCTAAAAAGTACAGTGTTTCCTTATCCTACAGACACAGTGTTTCCCTATCCTACAGTTACTCACAGTGTTTCCTTATGCTACAGTCACTCACAGTGTTTCCTTATGCTATAGCCACACAGAGTATGTCTTTGTCCTACAGTTTCACACTGCTTCCTTGTCCCCTGGTACCTGTGTATTTATCCTCCTGTTTATCCTCCTGACACACACAATGTCCCCTTGTCCCACTGTCACATGTGTGATATTACTATGTTTACTTATCCTGCTGTTGCACATGATCATACAATCTTTCATTATTTTTGCTTATTTTATTTGCTATTAAATCAACAATTACTTATATAATTTTGAAAATCAAGTATATTTTATATATTTATATCAGTAGTCACCTTGAGAAAGAGAACAAGATCCTGTCATTTGCCACCAGATAGATGGGCCTTGACAGCAAAGGTTGGGGCGAATCGACCAGTCATTGAAAGATAAATAAACTCACTTGCATGTGGAGTCTGAAAAGCCATGCTGTAGCATGAGAGAGCAGAACATTCTGGGAGGGTCAAGGGGCGGTACTTCCAGAGAACACACGTTTTCAGTTACATGCTGAAATGAGCTGCGGTAACCTGACTCTGCTCACCAGGAATGCATTGTGTAAGGATGTAGGTGCTGGAATTTGCCAAGAGAGATCTCAGGTGTGCTTACTACATACTACCCTATGTGAAATTATGGATGTGGTAATTAACCCGATGTGTTTCTTCAAACATAGTGAATGCCTTAAATATACATTTTTTGTCAGTATACTTCAGTGTAACTGGACAAAAATGGAATTATAAAGATAGAGGAATTAAATTTGGAAGATAATTGCTGATGGGCAAAAAACTTGCACACATTTTGTTAGAGGCTGCTCCAAAAACAATCACACCAATGGTTGCCTGTTGGAGTTGGAAAGAGAAATGAAAATGTAGATATTATCAATAAGATTGGAGAATAGATCAATTGATCACTTGATCACTTTACATCCCGTTATTCATCGATTTGCTTGAGCGGACGCCAGTAATGTTTCCATTTATCCCTATCACTGCCAGTGTAGCCCAATGGCATCTGGTTGCTTCAGGAATACAAAGAGCCTCAAACCATTTGTTCAGGGTCTTGACGGAGAAGTCTGACCATCTTGTAGGTGGGCGGCCACATGATCTTTTGACATCCCGTGTGATCCAATCGGTAACGGCTCTAGTCCAGCAGTCATCTCCAAATTGCATTACATGTCCAGCCCATCTGATTTTCGATGCCTTGGCAAACGAGACAGCGTCCCTGACTCTCGGTCATCAATGGAGGTCGAAACTCCAGATTCCTTCTCTCACTTGAGTGAGGCATGATATTCCAAGCATAGCTCTTTCAGTTCCTCTTTGGGAGACCCGAATAGCATTCTTATCCTGCTTTCGTAGGGCCCAGGTCTCTGAGGCATACGTTAATGTAGGGAGAATGGTGGAGTCGAAGAGATGTGCCCGGTGCTGGAGGTTCTTTGTCCTTTTAGCTATTTCTTCGATGCTCATCTATTCAGAGAATAGATGGGATACACAATTAAATTATTGGAGAAAGGTAGACTCTTGTTGAAATCTGTACTTGGTAATTTATTTAAGATGTACCTGCCACAGAAGCAGGCTGGGGCAGCAGGAAGTAGGGGCAGTTGTGGAGGGTAGCTGACGCAGTGCAGGGACTCCTGTTGGAATATTGCATGCCTGAAACTCAATCGCATATGTATTTGTAGCTTGGTAATTCATGATTTTTCAATAAAAGAATAAATGGAAAAAGAAATTCTTTCTATAATTTGTAATGAGAAGAAGAAAGAATACAAAGGCCTGAAAAATTTACGAATGAGTAGATGAGTATGGGGGAGAATTCATCTAAATTAAGCCTGAAAAATGAAAGGGAAACAAAGTAAAGTGTTTCAAATACAAAGCAATACATTAGAATTACTTTTAGATATATAATTATTTCTACCAAACATACACGTATTGAACTCAATGATAAAGTGCAAAATTAGAGGCAGAGTGAATCTGAAGTAAAGATGAGAACAGTAACACTAATTAGGGGCTGGAGCAATAGCATAGCAGGTATGGTGTTTGCCTTGTACGCAACTGACCCGGGTTCGATCCCCAGCATCCCGTATGGTCCCTGAGCTCAGCCAGGAGTAATTCCTGAGCGAAGAGCCAGGAGTAACCCCTGAGCATCACCGGGTGTGATCCAAAAAAAAGCAAAGCAAAACAAAACAACCCACTAATTATGGGTTAGCCATAGATATCTAACCCACTAATTAGATATCTATGGCTATCTAATTAGTGATATCTAATATCACTAATCAGATAGCCATAGATAAAGCTGTTCTAAGACTGATCTCAGTTCAAAGCAAGCAGGAACGTCTCATACACAGAAGCAAAGAGATGCTGCACAGTGACAAGAAGGACCGGCAGAAGCAACAACCCCAGCGCCACCAATGCTCAGTCTCCAACACACCAAGTCAGCCCTGACAGAATCAAGCAAATCTGTAGCAGGACTTTGAATCCATACCGTGTGTGCAATAGATGGAAATAAGTCTACAGGGAAGATAAAAGTCACACTGTGCGGGAAATAGCACATCAGGTGGGGTGCTTGCCTTGCATGCAGCTCATCTGGGTTCTATCCCTGGCACCACATGGGGTCTCCTGAGCACAGGGCCAGGAGGAAGCCTTGAACACAGCCGAGAATGGCCAAAAAACGAAAACAAACAAAAAAGAAAAGTCACAAAAACACAGTTTTTACATCCTTTTCTAGTATATATGATATGCTAATATATACATATATTGTATATTACATCACTTATCTTCCCATTGTTCATTGATTTGCTCAAGTGGGTGCCAGTAGCGGCTCCATTTGTTGGGATTGAGGTCCATTATTGTTACTGTTTTCGGCATATTGAATATGCCATGGTTAGCTTGCCAGACTCTGCTGTGGCTCTGGGTTCACCCCAGGGGGCCCAGTCATTTTCTCTGTCAGACCATCAACCATCCAGGGCCCACGAGGCAGAGCCCTGGGTGTAGACAAGCCTGTCTCCTGTCTGCCACCTGTTGACGCAGGTGGGTACCACAGCCACACCTGCAACACTTCGAGGGGCAGGATCTAATATATATATATATATATATATATATATATATATACATATATATAATATATAAATATATATATTATATATAAATATATATGTGTGTTATATAATTGACTTACAATATCATATGCATATATATATACAAACTGCTGAAAATCAATTTAATTTTAAAATTTAACAATTAAATCGGTCCAAAGAAAGAACTATACAGAGTGATAATAAGCATATGAGGAGGAAAGGTGAATTTATAGTGAGAGTCATGCGCTGGGGTATTCTGGAGCTAAACAGAATAGTGTCACTACCAGGAGCAGCAATATAAAACAGGAGAAAAACCTGAAAGAAGCTGAATCATAGGAATCCAAACCAACCAGATAAGGAAACTAGGCATTTACTTTGAGGGGGATGCACCTTCACATTATGTAATAAGCAAAGAAAGTCAATCATATTTTATAGTCAGATTAGCACAAACACATTTTACTAACAAAAGCAAGACTAGATTTTTATCATATTTTATTAGGATAGATATTTTTTATTTCTATTAAATACCTTATTGTACATGTCCTAGAATATATTACAATCCACAACGTGTAAGAAAGGGAAGAAGCGGGAGAGGAGGAGAGAGAGAGAGAGAGAGAGAGAGAGAGAGAGAGAGAGAGAGAGAAAGGAGGCAGGCTGGGGGGGAAGGGGGGAGGGAAGTGGGGACATTGGTGGTGGGAAATGGGCACAGGTGGAGGGATGGGTACTGGAACACTGTAGAACAGGACTCAAACATGAACATCTTGTAATTGTGTATATAACAGTGGTATAATAAAAAAAAGAAAAAAATACCTTATTGTAGTCCAGTTTCAGTGTGGCTGTCTTAATAAATAAAACTATCATACTAATATGTTATTTTCCTATGCTGAATACCTGTATTACTCTCTGACCACCATGCCTACTTTGGGGAAGTGTCTGGATTGGTCTTAACAACACATTACCAAACACCTGTTTGTTTGTTATTACATACTACTAGTATGCAATAACATAGTAGTTATATATATATATATAGTATGTATATATATATAGCATAGTAGTTATTATGTACTACTAGTAATATTTATATCAACCATATACTACATAGTACATCGGATAGTATAATATATATACTAGTATATATGTAACATTATATACAGTTTATTATATATACTAGGGTATTATATATCAGGGATTTTAAAGACCATAAATTAGTAAATCTAACACATGTATATTAAAAACACTAATATAATCTCTTGCTTATGGTTGTAACTGGCTATCGGCTTCAGGACCCACCTTAGTGGGGGACGCGCCCCAGAGGCCCGCAGCTGGTTCCGACAGTGTTCTAGGCCTGAGCTCACGAGTGGCGCCTTTGCCAGAATCCAGGCTCCAGTCCGTGCTGCGCTCAGGTCTGTGAGGTGTGTGTCAGCCTCACGCAGCCCCAGGAGTCCGGCTGCAGAGACGCCGCCCTGCACTGGGCCTTGTGCAAACTCTGCTAGTTCCACCACCTCAGTGTGCCTGCACGGGGCCCTTGGCACCTCGCTAGTTCCACCGTCTCAGACTCATTTCCTAATGGGGGAGGTGAGTATGGGGAGAGGTGAGTATGGGGAGAGGTGAGGGTGGGGAAGGTGAGGATGGGGAGAGGTGAGGGTGGGGGAAGGTGAGGATGGGGAGAGGTGAGGGTGGGGAAGGTGAGGATGGAGGGAGGTGAGGATGGGGAGAGATGAGAATGGAGAGATGTGAGGATGGGGAGAGGTGAGGATTGGGGATAGGTGAGGATGGGGAGAGGTGAGGATGTGGGATGGTGAGGATGGAGAGAGGTGAGGATTGGGGGAGATGGAGGATGGGGAGGTGAGGAGGGGGAGGAGAGGTGAGGATTGGGGGATGTGAGGATTGAGGGGAGGTGATGATGAGGAGAGGTGAGGGTGGGAAAGGTGAGGGATGGGGGGAAGGTTAGGATTGGGGGAGGTGAGGATGAGGGAGAGGGTGAGGGGTGGGGGAAAGTTGAGGAGGAGAGCTTTAGGGGGGAAGGTGAGAATGGGGAGAGTTTAGGGGGAAGGTGAGGGATGGGGAGAGGTGAGGGTGGGGGGAGGTGAGGATGGGGAAGGTTAGGATTGGGGGGGAGGTGGGGGGGGGGGGGGGGGGGGGGGGGGGGGGGGGGGGGGGGGGGGGGGAGAGCACTCAGTCGGTCCTGGCAACATGGGGACAACAGCTGGCTCAGGCCTCATGCCAGCAGGAGGCTACAGCCCCGCACCCCCAACGGCCCTCTGTGAATGCTGTTTATTGGTTCCAGCCTGGGGCCCCCCCCCAGGGACAGGGGGACCAGGGGCTCTCCCTGCTGGGCCATTCCAGCACCGCACATGGGCAGCTGCTGCTTCCTGGGTCCCGCTGCTGGGGACAGCAGGAGGGGGTGCTTCAGAGAGTGGCCGTGCATTGCCATAAACAAAGAGCTGGACGCTGAGGACAGTGGTACTGCCCTCGTTCACATCCTCACACCTTTAGCCTTAGCTTGTGACACTAGCACTTGAGAGCAGCCGAGGCAAGTGTAGGACAGTCGCCTACACTGTGCACCACTATGCTCACCCCAAAATGCACCGTGTTTCCGGTCCCCTGTGGTCCTGTGAGGCTGTCTGCACGCTCCGGTGTGTTCAGGAAGTGTCGGGGTCACCCACAGCAGCCTGGCAGCGCCTCCTCGCTCTGTGGAGAGGGGTCAGCAAGGGTGTGGGCGCCGCACAGATTTACGATGTCCGAGGGTGTTTCATTTTCAGCCGCCAGCTGGGTGACACTTCTGCCCCCAGTGTGGCGACTGTGGCTACCACCACGTCCTTGGCCGTTCAGCAGAGGCCACGCATCGCTCTCTTGTGCAGCTGAAGGCCAGCAGAAGCAGAGCTGGCGACACCTCAGTAAACAGCTGCAGGAAGGAACTTGAAGTCACCTTCCATGGGGAAGCCAGACACGAGGCCGTGCTGGGTGGACACAGGGTGTCTGTGCATCCGGAGGCTCCCAATCACGGATGCTTCTGAAGGTTCTGCTGCTGGACAACTCACGGATGTTTCTGGCACCAGCCTTCCGACCCCGGTGGCTGCAGGGGCCCGCGTCCTGGGGCACAGCCAAATTGGGCTTCGTTCCTCCTACAGCCAGTGGACAGGGCGGCCTTAGAGTCAGGGGTCCCTTCTGCAGCGCTCAGGATCCCGTCAGAGCTGCTGGAGCCTCAGCGCAAGATTCACATGAGCTCTGAGGTGTGCCTCGTGCAGGCCTGGTGCGCAGAGACTGGAGTGCCCGGTGGGGTGCCCAGCCTCTTGCCAGAGGCTCTGAGTTCTCCTCCCAGCAGACTCCCCTGTCCTCCAGGCCCTCCTCCTGCCCCCTCCTTCACTCTCCTGCACCCTCGTCTTTCAGTGGACATCACACACTAGATACCCCCACTGAGCGCTGAGTCGAGCAGGGCTGCTCAGAGTCAGGCTCTCCCGGGAACAAGGACCAAGCTCAGAGGGATGGGCTGGCAGTGAGCATGGAGATGGAGGGTCAGCCCAGATGGTGGAACTATGGGGGTGGAACTAGGGGCCTTCTGCTCCCACATTCAACAGGGGCTCAGGGCTCACACCTCAGCCACCTGCACGGTGGAAACCGTCCATGTAGGGAGCAGGTGTGAGGTGACCATACTGACCAGCGCACCGACTCCTCTTCTGTGGTCTCACAACAGCTGCTGAGAACAGGGTGAGGGGGGCTAGAACTCCCAGAGTTGTGGTATCTACTCGCTGTCCACGCTACGGTCACTTGCTCACTGTCCAGAGCTACAGTCACCTACTCACTGTCCACTATGACAGTCCCTTACATGCTGTCCACAGCTACGGTCACCTACTCACTGTCCACAGCTACAGTCATCTGCTCACTGTCCACAGTTACGGTGACCTGCTTGCTGTCCACAGCTACAGTCACCTGCTCACTGTCCACAGCTAGGGTCACCTACTCACTTGTCCACTATTACAGTAACCTACGCACTGTCCACAGCTACGGTCACCTACTCACTGTCCACAGCTACAGTTATCTGCTCACTGTCCACAGCTACAGTTATTTGCTCACTGTCTACAGTTACGGTGACCTGCTCGCTGTCCATAGCTATGGTCACCTGCTCACTCTCACTCTGTGCTCACGGATATGGTCACTGGCTCACTTGCACACACACCTCATTAAAATAAACAGAAGGCAGGTCAGGTGATAATTGAACATTTAGTGGGTCAGTAGACATTGGCAGGGTTTGGACAGTTTAGGGAGGATCAGTGGTTGTTGGGTGACACGCCCCTACTGAGCTCTCGGCTCCTGCTACATTTATTTTAAAGCTACTCCCCCTCTAGGAGCCTCCAGAGCAGACACAATGCAATGGGAGCTTGGGCAGAATTGGATGGATTTCATAATTTTATATGGCAAAAAATATTCTATGAGTCTTGCTTGCCCCAGTTCAATAGTCTTCCTATTCCCACGGCTCCCCACGAGGGACATAGATGTAGATATTCCCAGAGTACTTGGCCACGTTGGATCAACCATAATGTAATCAGTTCTAGTTCAAGGAGACATGCCAGTGTGCCTCCGGGCAAACTGACGTGTCTCTGATTCTAAAAAATCAAAGTGAATTACTCTGACGGATTTTGGACCTTAGTGGGAACTGGAACTGGAATCAGCTGGCTCTATAGTTATGGTATTTTCCCCCCACCCCGGCTCCCGGGCGCTAGCACACCCCCTGGGGGACGGGTGGGGGTTTGTGGGGTGGGGTTGGGGGGTGCTGTTAGAAGTGTTAATGCCATTATCCACAAATTACGTTCTGAACTGCTTTCTGGTTCTGAGATGCAGCCCCTCCCCGCCTCCGCTAGGGAGATCTTATCTCAGGGAGTCAGCTCTGGCATTGTGAAGCCAAAGGGCCCATCCAGAGATCTGCATTTCAATAGGGTCGTTTACCTGGCTTCCTCTCTGGATTGCCCAGCCCACGATGGACTGGGCTGGAAGGTTTTGGTGGGCTTCTATCTATAAAATAAGCTAGGAGAAAGGAGAAGGGGCTTTTTGGCCATTTTGGCTCCTCTTCGCCCTCTGCCTCCTCTCTCATTTCTCTTCCTTGTTGGACCTTAGCATGTGGTAGCGGCCATCTTGGCCTAGGATTCTAAGCCTACATGTGGCCAGGGCCCGCTAGAAACCTAAAGTCTGGGGTTTTCCTGTTACCAGAACAAGTGTGAGTGAGTAAAGCCTTTTGAAACTGCCGGATTCATGAGTCTTTCTCTGTCCGAAGGCCGCCGATCCCCTGGGGCAGAAGGGGATCCCTTATCCTGCTCCTGGATTTTGTTGGGGAACCCAGCGTATCCCGACAAGTGAGGTCAGTGGATGGTTTGGGAAAGGGTTGTCAGAGGTCAGTGGAAAGTCCTGGAGCCAGTGGGTCCCGTGTCCTAATAGCTGTGGCCCTCAGGGGCTGGCACCTACGGTCAGTGTCCATGCCCATTGCAGTCATGCAGGGCTCGTTCTGTGCACGTCCTGCTGTGTCTGTGGGGGGCTGGTCAGGGGCTCAGTGGAACGGGTGGGGCCCCCCAGACTTCCCTGTTCTGGGTGTCTCCCCACGGAACTGCTCTCAGCAGCTTGGAGGCAAGAGGAGGCTTGGGCTTGTTTCCAGAAAGCGCCTTGAGACATTCCCAGCACAGCCTTTCCTCCTGTTCTCTGGAGCTTTCTCTGACCTGTTCATGCTTTCAGGAACGACTGACCCACCCTGAGACCAACACCCAGAGGAATGAAGTTTTCATTACAGCCACCGATTCTTGTTCCTGGCACTTCCAGCTGGGGCCGGGTCTGCCTGTCTCGAGTCCTTCAACCCTCAGGAGAGAGCTGCGGTGCTGAGGATAGACAGGTGGAAAGAAGCTGCGAGGACAGGGATGATGGGGCCCTACACTGAGACAGGGGGAGGTGCTGCACCCTCCTTCTGTGTGACTGGGGCTCCCGTGCTCTGCACCCGTGAGTGCTCCCTCGGCATAACCCCAGCTCTGCTGTGCCTGCACACTCAGACACGACCCCCAGCTTTCGCACATTCAGACACCCGCAATTCAGACACCCCAGCTCCCGCTGTACCTGCACACTCAGACATGACTTCCAGCTCCTGCTGTATCTGCACACTCAGACATGACACCCAACTCCCACTGTACCCGCACACTCAGACACGCCCCTCAGCTCCCACTGTACCCCACACACTCAGACATGACCCCCAGCTCCGCTGTACCTGCACACTCAGATATGACACCCAACTCCCGCTGTATCCACATACTCGGACGACCCCCAGGTCCCGCTGTACCCATGTACTCAGACACCCCAGCCCCGCGTACACCCACACTCAGACACCCCAGTTCCCGCTGTACCTGCACACTCAGACATGACACCCAACTCCCGCTGTATCCACATACTAGGACACGACCCCCAGGTCCCGCTGTACCCGTGTACTCAGACACCCCCAGCCCCGCTGTACCCGCACACTTGGACAAGACCTCCAGCTTCCGCTGTACCCACACACTCAGACATCCCAGCTCCCGCAGTTCCACACACTCAGACATGACCCCAGGTCCTGCTGTACCTGCACACTCAGACATGACCCCCCAGGTCCTGCTGTACCCGCACACTCAGGCACACCCCCAGCTCCCGCTGTACACACATACTCAGACATGGCCCCCAAATCCCACTGTACCCGCATACTCAGACATCCCCAGCTCCCACTGTACTCCGCACACTCAGACATCCCAGCTCCTGCTGTACCCACACACTCAGACACCTCAATTCCCACTGTACATGCACACTGACATGACCCCCCAGCTCTTGCTGTACCTGCACACTTGGACACGACCCCTAGCTCTCACTGTACCCACACACTCAGACATGACCCTCAGCTCCCACTGTATTCACACATAACTCAGACACAAACCCCAGCTCCCGCTGTACCCACACACTCAGACACGACCCCCAGCTCCCGCTGTACCCACATACTCAGACATGACCCCCAGCTCCTGCTGTACCCGCACTCAGACACGACCCCAGCTCCTTCTGTAATTGCACACTTGGACACTACCTCCAGCTCCTGCCGTGCCTGCACATGGGTGATAATTTCTCAGGTCGGACTGAGGGAGGGAGGCCCAGGGTTATGGACAGGGTGAGGAAATCAGTCTCTAAATTCATCCTTGTGTGCCTGTGGCATGGATACCCTGTGTCCTGAGTGCCCAGTCATGAGTGGGAGGCTGTGGGTCCCTGGCCAGGGGGGAGCCTGAGTGCCCAGTCATGAGTGGGCAGCTGTGGGTCCCGGGGCCAGGGGGAGCCTGAGTGTCCCACTCACAGAGGGCGGCTGTGGGTCCTGGGCCAAGGCGAGGCAGCAGATGAGTCCTAGATGAGTCCATCCAGCGTCTCGCCTGTCCTCTGGGACACGCGTGTCTGCTGCGCTGCAGCGTCTTCCTTGCTTAGCTGCCTGAGACTGCCCATTTTCTGAAGAATGCAGGTGACCAGGCGTCACAGTGCTAACAGTCACAGAGACTCACGTGACCATGTGTCTTCACGCTCCCGCCACCTGCACCTGGTCCCCCACCGGGAGGGCTGGATGTGGGACAGGCGGGGACTCCCAGCTCTGGCTCCTCCCCGCATGCGGCCCCCAAAGGCTCTAGTGAGGATTTCCTGGATGTCCCTAGGTGTGAGCAGCAGGGACCCAGGGGAGCACAGCCCACCTGGGTGTTGTGTGGCCGTGGCCGTGGCTTTCACACAGGAGCTGCTCCAAGCTGTGGCTGACATGGGTGGCCCTGGTTGTGAGGTGGCCAGCCTGGCCCAGGAAATCCGGCCCCACAGCAGGGTTGGCACCTGGGCAGGGGTGCAGTCTGGGGTGCTGGAGTGGCCTCTGCGTCCACATGTCAAGATGTCTCTCACTGCAGGTGCCCAGCAGGTCTCCTGGGAGTGCTGGCGCCATCCTCTGCTCCCAGAGGCAGCAGGTGTTAGGGTGACTGAGGCTGGACCAGGCCACGTGACTGGTGGCAGACACACTGAATTCCACGAGACTGCCCAGGAGAGGATTGGCTCTCCCTGGAGACCTGGCAGCCGAGGCACGATCTTCCCCAGCGCTGCCCGGGAGGGTCCAGTCTGACCGAGGCAGCCTCCGCTGAGTCACCTGACTGACTCAAACCAGCCCCCTTTCTGCTCTGCAGTAATGGCCTCATTTCCTGTTCCTTCTTCCTCTAAGAGAAAGCATAATGCTGAACTGATTCATCTGATATTTTTATGAAGTCCTCTAGGAGAAGCTAAAATTGCTCATTGACTCCCGAGTGCGCTCTGGAAATGAAGCACGATGAAGCTCTCTGGGGTGGGGCATCTGCACACGAAGAGGGTCCCAGGGCAGGCGGCGACCCGGCACTCGGGCCTTATCTGGCCTCAGGAGTGCGTGTAGCGACCTGAGCGAGTAGCCCCTGGAAGCAGCCTGTGCGGAGACGGTCCTGCCGAGGAGGCTGGGCTGTAGGATGGACAAAGGCCGTCAGCCTCGTGTCACCTGTGGGAGAAGAGACCGTGGCCCCACGGCCGTGTGACCAAAGCTGCTAAGACGGGCTGAAACATGGAGCTGAGTGATCAAGGCTCCCACCAGGGTAGAAGTAAGCAAGCAGATCATTCAGCCACGGAAGGCAGAGCTTGGGGGGACCAGGAGTAAGCCTGCAATGTGGGAATCATGTGAACTAGGGCTACAGAGCAGGGGTGGGGCTGTTCTCTCCTTCCTTCCCTCCCTCCCCTGCCTCTCCTCCCTCCCCTGCCCCTCCCCTGCTCTCCTTTACCCTCCCCCGACCTTTCTTCTGCCCTTCCCTGCCCTTCCCTGTCCTTTGGCATCCTGTGTCCTTCTGGCCAGCCCTGCCTTTCATGGTCTCCCCTGCCCTCCCCTAACTCTCCCTTACTCCTTCCTAGCCTCTCCGTGCCTGGCCCCTGGCCCCTTTGGGGTCTGTCCCACCTCTGGGAGGAAGGCTCAGCCAGCCTTGTAATTTTGAGACTCTGATCTCATCCCTGCCTGGTCCCCTGTCTAGCATGTTTCCTGGTTTCCCAGGATGCACTGGGCGCCTGTGCCTCATAGTCCTGGAGCAGGAGAGTGTCCATGTCTGGATAGCACATGCTACCACTAGCAGTGGTAGGACATTTCTGGGGTCTTTTGTGACCATGTGTGTTATAGTGGGCAGGAGTCGCTCTGAGTGACTATGTGGGATACCGTGGGCAGGAGTCACTGTGAGTGACCATGTGGGATGCTGTGGGCAGGAGTCACTGTGAGTGACCGTGTGGGATGCTGTGGGCAGGAGTTGCTGTGAGTGACCATGTGGGATTCTGTGGACAGGAGTTGATGTGAGGGACGTATGGGATGCCGTGGGCAGGAGTGTCTGTGAGTGACTCTGTGGGATTGTCTTCTGTGATGAAAACCCCATGCCCTGGATGGATCCCTCTGGGCTGGCTGCTGCCCTCCCCCTGCCTGAGCAGCCCCCTCTCTACTGTGGAGCTCCTGTGCCTGGGGCCGCAGAGGCCAGCCCACCTTCTCTGCTTCCCTCTGGGTTATGGGACTCACCTGCCTGAGTGCTGGGCTGTGTGCTGCAGAGATGAGGACTGGTGCTCCTTAGCCCTTTGCCCGTTGCTTTCTGGCCTCTCCCCGCACCTGACACGATCAGTCCTTCTGCAGGTGGGTAGCACGAAGCTGGCTTTGGCTCATGCGGGAAGCTGGTGTATAGCGGGGTTAACTGAACAGAGCTGCTCAGGGGTTTGCCAACACTTCCCAGTAGCAGAGGCAGGTATGTAGCTGTCCTCTGAGCATGGGTCCATGCAGCCGTGTGAGCTCAGCCTGGGACACAGGGGCAGCGAGGGGCCCTCCCAAGCCTCCTCCCCTGAGCAGGGCGTCCCTGCCCTGCCTTCCTTCCACAAGCAGAACTCAGATTGTCCTGTGCCAGGAGTTAAGGCCATGTTGGACTCCACAGATGTCCACAGAGGGTCAGGATGAAGATCCAATCCTGGCCTCCAGAGCCACATTCCTGTCCACCTCGGACAGCAGAATGGGCAGCAGAGGCCCCGTAAGACTCAACAGATACAGATGCAGAAAAGAATATGACGGTGTTAGGAGGGAAGTGATCACTCTGGATGAACTGTGTGCGAAAATAGGTACAGGAAAGATGATAAACTCTCAGTAGGTACTGAGACTATTGCAAACCATAATGCCGAGAGAGAGAGAGAGAGAGAGAGAGAGAGAGAGAGAGAGAGAGAGAGAGAGAGAAGAAAAGTGCCTGCCATAAAGGCTGAGGGGATGGGTATGTCAGGAAGGAAACTGGGGACATTGGTGGTGGGAAATGTGCACTGGTGAAGGGATGGTATTGGAAGATTGTATGACTGAAATCTAACCATGAGCAGCTTTGAAACTGTGTATCTCATGGTGAGTCAATTAAAGTTTAAAAAAAAATTAAGAAGTAAAAGAAAATTTAAAAAATACTCAGAGTTTTGTAGCTGTGACCAGTCACTGATATGGAAGAATTCTGAGAAAGTGTTTATAAAAAACAAAAGAAGAAAGCCAAACACTATTAGAATAAAATTCTTAAAATATCTGATGAAAATAACTCACATAAACGTCATCTGATAAATTTGGAGTGGTGATACTTGGCTGTGACTGGGAACACTCTCTGGCACGTCCCCGGAATGAGTATACACCGGGTTTCGAGCTGACGTGACAGCTCTCTGTGTTGATTTTAGAACGCACTCATCGACCAAAGACAGCTGTTGCCAACACCAGGGTGAAGGGCAACACCAGGAAGACACAGAGAGGAAACGTCCGAGAAGCCGAGGCGGCAGGAGGAGCCTGTTTTTCCCTCACAGCTGAGAAATGGTAATCAACCTGCAGCCGAAGCACAAATCCAGCATCAAAGAAAGACTCAACCCATGGTCCCGTGGCTGCTTTAGCGTCACGACATCCCATTCAGCTAGCATTCTAATGAGCTCTTCTGTAGACCAAGAATAACAAGGCCGATTTAGATGGCATTCACGTCTGGATCTAGGCAGGAAGTCCACCCAGCAATCCCATAACTTTTCTTACACTTCAGCATCTTTCTGAAAAGTAGCTGTGCAGTCAGAAGGCCTCCAGGCTCCGCCTGTTTTAGGATGATCCCTCACGCCATTTTCTTGTTATGGCACTTGTGCCCAGATCGCTTAAGCTTCGGTCTTTGAGAAATGGAGTGAGGGAAGTGGTATTCACAGGAGGCGAATGACTTTGGGCCCTGTCTTACGCCTCTCACACTCAGAGAAAGTGCTGGAAGGGAAATTGAGGACTCCCCACCCAAGACAGGAAGCCAGAGACTCTCAGAAGAAAGCCAGAGGAGGCTCTCTGACCTTGGCTTTGGGGATGGGTTTGGGGTATGACAAAAAGCAGAAGAAATAAAAATCAAGAAGCAAGTGGGCTGATATCTGGCCACAGGGTGTGTCGCAGTGAGAGAGTCCTTCTGGGTGGATGGAAGCGGACAGAAACCTTCTCTCTGGTAGGGGAGCCATGTCCAAAGCAGGGAGGAATTCACATATCTCAACAGGAAATAAACAACTGATTAGGAAAGTGGGCAATGGACCTGAACAGATATTTTTCCTCACAAAGACTCATGCAGACAGCCACAGACACATGGCGTGTGCTTGGCCTCACAGAGCACCAGGGAAGCACAGATCAGAACCTCGTTGTCCCACACAGCAAGAATGGCTCGTCTTCCACAGAGGCTTGAAACAACAGTGTGTGGGGACGAGCCAGAGAAAAGAAGCTCTGAGGACTGTGGGCAGGATTGCAATAAGTCACACTCACGGTGTGGAATTCCCTTCAGAGCTAAAAAATAGAATCCCCTGTGACCCAGCTGGTCCAGTTCTGGGGAGATTTCTGAAGGAACATTTGAGGAAATACGTTTCACATATGTTCTTTGCAGCACTACCCACAATCATCGAGACACGGGCTCCTCAGGCCCGGGTGAGCCCTGATGGTTGAATGGATGCAGAGATCTCGGGATATTCCGAGTAGACAGATGAAGAGAACTCAGACCATACAGGGTGGACATGAGGAGAACTCGGGACTCCCACACAGGGTGGACATGAAGAGAAGGGAAGAGAACTCAGGATGCACACAGAGAGTAGGCACAAAGAAAATTCTGGACTCCCACACCTGCAGTGAGAAGCGCAGGTCTTGCCCTCCGCATAGCGTTGTGTGTGCAGGGGTGTTGCTGTGTGAGTACGTCAAAGCAGGCTCTGTCTGCACTCATTTCCTGTGGTCCTGGAGAAGGAACAGGGACGCAGGGCAGAGGGATGAAGACCAGGAGGAATAGGCATTGGAGATGCAGGCTCTGATGTGACTCATGTGTTCTGGGAGCTGAGGTGCATTATGGGACTGTCGTGACAGTCAGAAACTCGGAGTTTCCTCCTCTGAGTTAATATAAACTGTCAGGGCCAGAGTGATAGTATAGTGGGCAGGGCATTTGCTTGCAAGCGTCCAAGCTGGGTAGATTCCTGTCACCCCATATGGTTCCCGAGCACTGCCAGGAAAAATCCCTGAATGCACAGCCAGGAGAGAGTCCTGAGCAGAGTTGGCTGGTTCCCTACAACAAAACAAAGAAACAAAAAATATACCTTCCATTTTGCCACTGCTACGACAATCGTGATGGGCGAGGTAAGAATGTGTTAATTCGCTTCTAGAGGTAGTGACTTCACAATAATGTACACATCAGGTCATTCTGTCATACCGTACACTTACACAATGTCCTGTGCTGACTGCGGTCAACTAGAAAGAACACCCAGTTTTTCACAGAGCCGAGGCAGCCCATGAGTCCGGACAGCTCACGGATAAAGTTCTGCCGTTCAGGAAGACCCTCGCTGCTAGGGGACAGGGAACTGCTCAGCTGAAGATGACCGCCTGAGCAAGTATGGCCAGAGGGCAGGGGAAATGGACGGTGGGTAAGAAGGCCCTGGAACTTAGAACTGGGTTGAGGAGGAAGAGGAGGGAGAGAGTGTGAAAACATGGATCTGAGCCAAGGCTGCAGAGCAGCAGACCGGCAGAGACTGTGGGAGACTGGGAAACTGCCGGAGCATCTGGAGGCGGCAGAGCAGGGAGGTGAGAGCCCCACCGTGGGACAAGCTCGGCCTCCCGGGAAGGGCCTGCACACACACCTGCCATGCTCCGCCGCGTGCGGGTGAAGCAGAGCCCTGAAAATCAGTGTGACTTCCTCTTTGGGGACACCGCAGCAAAGGCCTCTTCTGTGTTGCCTTGCCAGACATGACCTGGGCTTCTCTTTTGTCTCCCAGGAAGAGACTCCCGACTCCTCATGAGACCCCCGACTCCTCGTGGGAGACACAACCGGCAGTCCAGCCTAGGGGAGCTGCTGGCTCGCCCCAGGGTGGGGGCCATAGGGAGTCTGTGTCTTTCTGGGTCCACCCTAGAGGGTAGAGAGTGCGGCCAGGAGGGACGGAAGCCTGCGCGCCTGTTGTCAGCTTGTGCGGTGGACGGCTCCGCAGACCTGCCGCAGACCCGTTCTCGGCCAGGCTGTGTGCCCACATGCACATGGCGCTGTTGGGTGAGTCCGATGACCAGTGGACAACGTGCAGGTGTTTGGGGAACTACAAGATGTTGCTTTGGAAAAATCTTCCTCATGTTTCAATTCAGGCAGCAGTCTGGAGACACAGGTTCCGGAAAGTTGGTCTTAAATCCCCACCCACAAGCAGCTCACCGAGCACAGGCCTGCAGCCCAGCATGCAGTGACTGTGGGAGAAGCTGGGACTGCTGCGTCCTCTGGAAAGAGCTGAAAGCACCATCGTCCTGAGTGTGGCCCAGGTGGGTAGTGATACCCCAGGGCACACGGCTGCGTCTGCACCCAGCGACCTGACAGGCTGTCTCAGTTGGCACCGAAAGTCCTGCAGGGGTCCAGCCAGCATAGTCCATCACAAAGTTGAATGTTAAGGAAAGAAACGCTCAGAGCAGATTGGGTCATGCTGCAGGGGACAGAGGAATGCATCAACCTCTCCTCAGATCTGCCCATGCCAATGGTCTTCCTGCTGGGGGAGTCAGGCCAGCGGGCTGCGTGCAGGGCACGCGGGTGGGGAGTGGGGGAGAGCGACTCTGTGCAATGCCCTTTCCCAGCCCCTACGACACGGGGACTCTTTGACAGTACCAGTGGCGGTCTCCCAGAATCTGTGATCACAGATTTTGCATCTATTCACAGCCATATGCCCACATCACCCAAAATACCCACAGTATCAACTTGATTAAGAAGGCGGGCTAGAAGCAAAACAACTTTAAACAAAATCGCCTGGCGCAGGAAGTCCCAGTTTGTTACGCCTCAATTTAGAACTTTGATTGAGCTTCTCTGCTGAGGCTCCAGCCCTGAGGAGCAACACAGCCTAAGTTAGCCTGGCAGATGTCCCCGCTCCGCTCCATTCACGGGAAGCCACGCCCGGCCCCATTGTCTCCCAGTCACCACGAGGCACACTGCAGTTAGCCTGAAGAAAACAGCAAAGGGAAATTTAGAAGGAAAAAAAATAACGTTTGTGCGGTGGTTATGTTTTGCATTTTTGGATGAATTTCCTATTATCTCTAGAAATCTCACTCCTTAACAAGCCAAGTGCAGAATCAGGCATAGTTTTTAAGAGACACTAAAAGCCTGAACTAAATTGCCACTTTACTTCTCATTTTTAATTTCTTGAAAGCTTTTGGAATCTATGAATACTTCACATATAAAGGAAAGGAAACACGAGTTTTCAGAACCCAGTTTAAAACCGCGCAGATGGCGTGTTTACAGTGACGGAGTGGCCAGCCAGGTGCTCAGCTGCACACATGGGCGCGCTGGAGGAGGCGGGCGTCGAGAGCTGGACCCTAGCCTTGTCTCGTGGTTTGGGTGATGTGGGGGGAAGGCAGGGCGGGGGGGCTGGGCTGGAGCTTGGCACTCAAGACCAGCCACCACCAGCGGGCACCCGCAGGCACCACTTTCCCATCTAACTTGCTGTGCTACGACTGGGCTGTCAGTACTGTGAAAATGTGAGCTCCAAGCGCTGTGGACCTGGGAAGACTCACAGCTGGGGTCTCTGAGATTCGTTGAGGAGCTGGGGTGCTTATTGCCGCAACGCCTCAGGTGTGGGGTGGGTCTCTGGGCCGCTTGGTACGGTGGGGACTCAGCCCACCCCCCATTCTGAGAAGATTCCAGAGATCCTCCACTAATATTGATTCAGAAATTAAGCTTTGCATTTAAGAGTTATCTATTTATTTGGAAATAGTAATAACGACAGAATCAAAGGCTTTCTGTAAATCAATGAACGTGAGACAGAGCGGCATCTTGTACTCCCTACAAACATCAATGAGCTTGGTTACTGTGTGGATATGGTCGATTGTGCTGAATCCTTTCCGGAAGCCAGCTTGCTCACATGGTTGTCCTTCATCTAGTGTTCTGCTAATCCTGTTCAGGATGACTCGTGTAAACAGCTTGTAGATGATGGACAACAGGCAGATGGGGTGATAGTTGCCGATGTCGTGAATGTCTCCCTTCTTGAACAGTAGAACTGTCCTGCTGGTTTTCCATTGGGAGGGCACCTTGCATTCGGACAGTTAGCGTGTGAAGAGCCGAGCTAGTGTATTGATGAGTACCGATGGCAGAGTCTTCAGGTGTTTGGGTCTGACTTCTTCTGGGCCTGGTGCTGTTCCCTTCTTTACCGACGAGATGGCATGTCGGATTTCAGAAGGGAGAACGTTGGGAATGACATATCCATCCTGTGGAATTTGGTATGTGGGCAGGTGGATGTGGCTATCAAAGAGATTTGAGTAGAACCTGAGCTGCGCCAGGAGGAAGAGAGTGGCATGGAATGCCTTCAAAGGCATCAAGAAATAGCTAAAAAAGGACAAAAGAAACTCTGGCTCCGGGCACATCTTTTCGACTCCACCATTCTCCCTGCATTAACATACGCCTCAGAGACCTGGGCCCTACGAAAGCAGGATGAGAATGCTATTCGGGTCTCCCAGAGAGGAATCGAAAGAGCTATGCTTGGAATATCACGCCTCACTCAAGTGAGAGAAGGAATTCGGAGTTCTGACCTCCGTCGCTATTCCAGAATCAGGGACGCTGTCTCGTTTGCCAAGGCATCGAAAATCAGAGGGGCTGGACATGTAATGCGATTTGGAGACAACCGCTGGACTAGAACCATTACCGACTGGATCCCACGGGATGTCAAAAGATCACGTGGCTGCCCACCTACAAGATGGTCAGACTTCCTTGTCAAGACCCTGAAGGAACGGTTTGAGGCTCTTCATATTCTTGAATCAACCAGATGCCATTGGGCTACATTGGCACGTGATAGAGTCAAATGGAAATGTTACTGGCGCCCGCTCGAGCAAATCGATGAATAACTGGGATTCAAGTGATCAAGTGATTCAAGCGATCCCAT
>JAJIBD010033554.1:0-14970 GCA_021461705.1 Cryptotis parvus | reverse complement strand
GGAGGGTCCCAGGGCCGTAGGCCAGTCCACAGCTGTTGCAGGACTCACTCTAGGACTCTGCATCTACTCTGGATTGCCTCCTGCAAATCACTTCTTAGATAGAGGGGTAGTCCTAAATGTGTAGTTTATCTGACCATGTATTCTGTACTAGCAAGTATAAATATTCTCTCATGCTACCACAATCATCATGGTACTAGCTAGATCTTATTCAGCATTCTATTTGCCTGCCACCGCGGTTGGATCTCTAAGTAATTAGACCAGAGAGAAAATGCTGTTTACTTTCAAGCAAGCAAGCCGCTGGCTCCCTGATAACTCAAAGGCAACTAAAATATAAAACTACCGTGAAAGAATGGGACTCTTGTGAAGGCTTGCAGAGCCCTTAGCTTGGCATTAGTATTTCTTTGGTACAGGACATGCCATTCAGAAGCCCCCTTCTCCTCCCTAAAAAAGAGGCTTTCCAGGCAGATCTAGGCTCAAGACATTAACATATAAAAAAGGGTCCTGGGTGAGGTGGCTGGGAGATATTACCTGAGGTCATTTGACCCTCCCTGCTTCCCATAATATTGGGAGGCAGGTCTGAGTTACAGGGGGTATAAAACTGGCCTGCTTCCTCTCTCGCTCTCTTTTTCTTTTTTTAATTTTTTGGGGCTCTCTCTTTTGTGAGCTCGCACCTTTTCTTAAGTCTTGTCTTTGTCTCCTCTTTGGGGCCTTTTACGTGGGGGCGCCATTTTGGCCTAAAGGTGGTCATGGGGTTCTAGCCAGGAATCCTGAGCACAGGGTTTTCCTATTGTGGTTGTATGCCTGAACTTATGATAAGCAAAGCCTTTTAAAAAACATCTGAGTCTTCATCCCTTCCCGCCGGGTAGAGGTGGAAGGGGACTTGCTTCCCGGCACTGTGGGGACCCGGTGGCTTCCCGACACACAGCCAGCGTGAGCAGCTCTGTAGAAGGCCCCTGGGGTGAGGCACACTGTCCTCAAAGACAGCCAGAGACAGCCAGCTCCTGCCCTGGGACATGACTCCCAGGACACGCGGGCTGAACCGATTGACTTAAGATCCTATCAGGGTCCTACAACGCCACCGTGAGGTTTCTCCATCGCCCCAGGATCTGCCTGGGGACAGAACAAGTGTGTTGTTTGAGATCCACTGGCTCAGAGAGGTTAGAGGCGCTGTATGCAAGGTCACACAGCTTTCTACCTCAGCCTGGCCTGCTCACTTCCACAGCCTCAGGTCTGACCTCTCCTGGTAGGCGCTGCGGTAACCACAGGGCCTCAGCTCTCGAATAGAATGAGTTTGGGAGCAGAGTGGAGGGGCGCAATTTCACCTTGCTGGAATTTCAGAGTTGCCGAATGAAGGGGCTCTCCAAGGAGAGCTGGACTCAGAGTCCAGGAGCCCCTCGCGCCAGCCTTGCTTATGGGCTATTTTAGAGGGTGGGACGCCCCGGAGGAAGGAAGCCCCGAAGAAGACAGCCAGGAAGACTTGCCTCAGATGTGTGCTTGGAGTCACGCGACAGTGCAGTGGGGGAGTGAGCTCATGGAAATTGCACGCAGCAGACCAGGTCCACCCACATGTGGTCCTGCCAGGGTGATCCCAGGCACTGGGACAAGAGTAAGCCCTGAGCATTGCTGAGTGTGACACGAAAAGAAAAAAAAAAGATATATATATATTGCAGGCTGCCTGCACCACGGCTGAGTGGCGGAAAGCTGGGAGGAAGAGAGGGGGCGGGCCGAGGGGATGAATGACGGGGCAGAGGACCAAAGACAGACTGCAACCTGGAACAGAGATCCCCTGGCTCCTCCCCTCCGCTTCCCATTCGTCTGTGTGCGGGTCCCTAGCCTGGCCTCTGGCTTTGTTGCGGACCTATTAACCCACCGTCCTGCCCACTTGAACCGGGCTGGGAAGCGCCTTGGGACAACGGAGGCCAGGCCTGCTTTGGAAGGAGGACAGGCGGGGGGAGGGGTCCCAGTGCTCTCTCAGGGGCAGCGCCCTGCCGCCCCTTGCTTACCACCACTGTGACCTTGGAGCTACCTCCCACCTCCCTCTGCTGACTCAGTTTCCTCGGGGAAAGGGCAGCCTTTGGGTCCCACCTCTTGCTGGAGCCCTGGGGAGGGCAGTGCAAGACCGGCTCCGGCTTGGGGATTTGAAGCCAGGAATGCCTGACGGCACCCCTCTCACGAGGACAGCCCACAAGATCACTCTACTTAGAGCAAGCCCCAACAGGGGAAAAGGACCCCTGCCAGTCTTTGAGTGAAAGTACTTGAATAATAAAGATGCTCAGACTGGGTTTGAGAAGAAATGTGAAAGGTTCCTTGGAGAGAAGAGAAAGGAAAGCAAAGTCCTACTTGGGGAGGAAATCCTATAGGACTAAGTTAAAAAGTCAGTTTGGGATTCGCCTTCTGAAGGCCCTTTGCATTGTTACCAACCAAGTATTACAGAGAATGTGGAAGCCTTGGGTGGTCTGGCTAGCCAACGCCTGGCATCCGGGATGGATTCATTATCTTACTCCGACTCCAAGTTGAGGCAGAGCTTGGGGTCACCAGGAACTGGAATGTTAAGGTAGGGCCTTGTAGGCTGGGTGTGGTAAATTAGGCACCCTGGGCTCCTCTCTGTGGCCAGGGAAACTGAAGCTTCTAGCCCACCAGCAGGAACAAAAAATTAGACAAGCGAGGGCGTGGGCATCAGAATTGGACAATAAGAGGCTCTTCTGGTGTCCAGTGCCAGGTAACTGCAACACCCAGAGTCATGAAGTCGCTCTGAGCGGCGGTGCTCTGGGAGGGACCAAATAGGATACTAGAGGGATGGAACCTCAGCCACTTGCAATGGCGCCTCCCTGCTGTGCTACTGCCGGCTTAGGGTCCCTGAGTCTTTGAATAGCAGGAAGAACCTCTAGCTGCCAGGTGGACTCAGCAGGGCTGGGAGGCCCCAAAGGCGGCGCAGGGACAGAAAGTCCCTGGTGCGGGAGAGGCAGGAGGTGACCGTCGCAGGGCGTCAGGATGGACGGGTGGGTGTGACCCTCACTTAGAGAGCTGATGTGGGCTCCATGTACCCCTCTGAGCCTGTCTGCCCCATACAACAGGACAGGCCGCGAGAGGGAACTTCCTAAGGACAGTCATTCATGCTCTTTGAAACAGACTGAGCTAACAAGTAAAGTCTACAGCTCTGGAGACCCCAAGGGATAGCCCCCTCCGACTGCGGCTGTGTTCCCACACAGCTTGGAGCCAGGGCTGCTCTTGGCATTGTTGATCTCGCGAGACCGGAATGTAAAGCGGAGTCGTGGGGCGGGCGCTGTGCTGTCTAATGTCGTCATCGAAAGGCACAAGCTTGGGGTAGGCGTGACAGGTCCCTGGTGGCCTCGAATAGGAATCTCCGCATATCTGCCACCCGCGCAGGAATGACTTCCAGCACCGCCTGCCGAGCCGCTCTTTCTCTCCTCAGGAGAGGGAAGGCAAGTCTTCAGGACCTGAGAATATTTCCCCAGGAAAGGCATTTCCCCAGCCGCTGGGCTCGAGCCCCAGGGAGGACCCTGCAGTGGGCGCACTCCACGCCGGGCGGGGCTGAGTGAGCTTTGGCCCCGTCCACAGCGCTAGCTCTCTCCTATCCGGTTGCTAATGCCGGAGTGTAATTCTACTACAGAACTTAGCTTGTTTGCCATGATAAACCTTGGGTGGTGGCTAGGCCTCTCTCTCGCTCCCTCCCTCCCCCTCTCTCTCTACTCTCTCTCTCTCTCTCTCTCTCTGCATTTATTTGGGGCCAGGGTAGGAAAGAGAATTGATAAGCTGTTCTGCCAGGACGGGGGTCCCCGAATACTTGGAGCAGTCAGGAAGCGACCAGATTCTGCACCAGGCCTCAGGCGCTGGTGCCCTGCCTCCTCCCTGAGTCCGATACAGAGAGGACTTCCACTTGGCCACCCCTCTCTGACCCAGGTTGAAACACAGCCAGCCTGAGACATTGCCCACGGCAAACAGGCTGGCCAAGGTGTTCACCCTTATAGCCCTCCCATACACGCGCGCTGACCCAACCCGCCCCACGCCAACGAGCTGCTGGGGGTAAGGTCAGGGGCTCATAAAACGTCAGGTTTCCCGGTTGTGTTTCTGATGGAGGGCCGGGCCTGAGTGCGCAGGTGAAGCCAGGGGACCCGGCTCCGCGAACAGACACAGGCAGGAGGGGTTTTTGCAGGACCCAAGTTCAGTGCTGGCAGCAGCCTGGACTGGGGAGACCTGCAGTTTGGCTACAGGGACCCCCAGGGGCCGCCGCAGCGCCGGACGCGCGTCCGCCAGGCACAAAGCCCGGCTGCTTTCAAAGAGACAACCGGCTTCTCGTTTTTCGTACTCTTTTCTTTTTTCCACCAGGCAGGCGACCCAGGCGAGTTTGGGGTCAGGCGGCGCGAGGCCCGCAGGGAAGGAGGGCAGGGGCGGGGCGCGGGCCGGCGGAGGGCACAATGCGCAGGCCAGGCGCCAGCCAGGGCCGCCCGCGCGCTCGAAGGCCGTCTCTGGCATACACAGGCGCGGGGAGGGCCAGGCCGCGGCGCTGCTATTTCTGCCGCACCTGTTCTCTTGCCATCCCGCCATGGCAACCGTGTTACTCAAAGCGCAGCCGCTTCCCGGCTCGGCGAACTTGCGTGACTGACCGCCACCTCGTCCGCGCTCGCCGCCCCGCTTCGGCCCCGGCACACTTGCCAGCCCCGGCGCCCCACCCGCCTCCCGCGGCGGCGTCGCTCGAAGCTGCGCTCCCGGGGTGGGGGGGCAGCGGCAGGAAGATGGACAGGGACGCTTATTGGCGAACACTGTCACCGTTTCCGCTGCTCCGCGGCGACAGGGAGCGTTATTTGCATCAAATCAATGCTCGGGAGAGTAGGTCGGACGCCAGGGCGCGTGCGGGCCTAGAGGAACGCGGGGCTGCGGCCCCGACCGCTGGGCGCTGCGTCCAGTAAGTCTGGACACTTAGGAACCGGCCGCCACCGGGGCGGGGGCGGGAGGATCCCCGGCGCGGCGACCAGAAGGCAGGGCAGGGAGCAGGATACGACCCCAGGGCACCGCGCGGCGGCTTATTCCAGGCCAGGCTGGTGGTCCGCAACAACGCGCTGGGGAGAGGTCCGGCCTGCCAGCCGCCCAGTGGCAGTGGACAAGGAGCCCCACGGCTGAGCTGGCGCAATTCTCCATTCCAGAAACCGCGCGGGTGGCCTGCAGAGAGAGTCCGCGGGACCTGGCCTGAAGAGCCTCCGCCCCACGGCTGGGCCTGTGCATCTCGTCCCGCTAATTAAAGTTGGCCGCGCGCTCCCCGGCTCGCTGGGCTGTCAGTAGCGGAGATGCAAGCCCAGACTGCGACACTGCAGAGGCCAGAGGGAAAAAGCCTGCAGCCGCCTTATAAATCCAGAGGGGTTTGGGAGAAAGTTTATGCTCATGAAGACTCCTGAAAAGCCCCTGGTTGGGGAATGGAACTTTCAGAGCCCTTTCTCTCTGTGTCTCTGTCTCTGTCTGTCTCTGTCTCCTCTCCTCTCCCCTTCCAAGGCTTGGCATGGGGTCGCAGCCCCAGGCTGAGCTTTGGAACCCAACAACCAGGCCGCCAGGATGAAAGGCCCTTTCTTCCCCTGGCGTGATGGGCTCCTGGTGAGTCACGCGGCTGCACTGCAGGCATTACTCTGAATGTGAGCTCGCAGAGTGTGCCGCCTCCTCCATAGCCCCTCCCCTGGCCCTTGCTGCTAGCCCTGGTTACAGAAGGTTGCTGTCCTGCTCGTCCTCCGCGCTGGCAGCAGCCTCCACAGGCAGCCTTTGGCAGCTGGCTGGTCAAGCTCAGCTGATGGGCATGTGGCAGTGGAACCAAAGGGCGTAAAGAGGCAATTCCTGGTGTGCCCAGAGGGGGCGGGGAGGGCAGTTAGCCACCCAGGGACCTACTTCCCAGTCTTGCAGTGGGACAAGCTGAGGCCGGCATGGAGGAAAGGAGGTAACGGCAGAACCAGTTGGAGGCTAGCACAGGGCCCAGTGCCGGCGCTCCTCTGTGTAACTGGAGTGGGAAGGCTGGCGGCGCTAGGAGCCCACCCTCGCGTAGCTGCTCAGGGTAGCCAGGCTTTCCAGCCTGGCGCCTGCCTGCAGTGTGAGCGTCGCTTTTGCTGTAGGGGTGGGGGGCTCGCGGCTGTGCTACTTAGGAGCCTGTCCATCTTGAGTTTGTTTTTTTGGGGACCCAGCCGCGCCCAGCTCAGGGATCCTGGCTCTGCACTCAGGAATCACTCCTGAGCGGTGCTGGGGGGGACCATGGGATGTCGGAAATCGAACCCAGGTAGTCTCCATGCAAGCTCTACCCACTGTACTACCTCGTGGCCCGCCCCTGTTCCCATCTTGGTGGTCAGCTAGGAACTCCCAGCAGTGCTCCGGGAAGCATGCAGTGCTGGGACTCGAACCCGGCTCAGCCTGCAGAGCCTGTGCCCAGACCTTTGGGTCACCCCCGGCCCTGGGCTAAGGTTCCCATAGGCCAGATGTTCTCTGCTAACCTCAAGTTGTTTGTGTTGGCGGGGCTCCCAAGATTCGTCCTCAGGGACCTGGGGCCGGCACCAGGCAGTGAGCTGGTGAGAGGGCTGGAGGCTGGGCCCAGCCGGGCGGCTCTGCTCCAGCCTGGTGGCTCGGCTGCCAGTCCCGCGTGACGGGTGTTGGGGGTGTCTCTGACTATGCCCTGAGAAGCTTAGGGGTGCCTGGGAATCGCCCCAGACCGTGCCTGGTGCCTGCCAGGAGCTTATGACAACCCGTGGTAATTTATCTTCGAGCAGGGCGGCCAGAAGGCTCCATTCTGGCGCTTTTAGCATGGATGCCTCGGTCGGTGCTGATGCGAGGTGGGTGGTGCCCGTGTCCTAACCGGGGACCCGAGTGCAAGCTCACTTGGGAGAAGGGGACTTAGCGGTCTCAGTTGACGTGTCGCCTGTGGCGCTGGGGGGTACACTGCTGGGGCGGTTCTGTCACTGGGCAGATGTTGTGGGAAGGGACAAGCCTGGCTGCAGACACAGGGCACGGGGAGGGGCCCCGGGGGGCTCCCGTGGACGTTTGAAGGGCCACGTGGCAGGCGCCCCTGGGCTGAGGCCCCTCACTTCACGCCACCCCAGAGCCACCAGCTACATTCCTGGGCACCTCTGGGCTCCCCAGCGCTGAGGTACTGTCCCCAGGGGGCGGAGGCATAGTATAGCAGGGAGGGCATTGGCCTTGCACCCATCCCATAGGGTCCCCGAGCGCCAGGAGTAACCCTGAGCGTTGCCAGGTGGGCCCAAAACAGAGACAAAAGTACTTTCCCAGCACCAGGCTGAGTCTCTACTGGGAGTGACACCTATTAGAAAATACTATTTATGAGGGACAGTAGCACAGCAGGGGAGGCGTTTGCCTGCATGTGGCTACTGGATCCTGTCTAGGCCCTGAACCCGCCAGGAGCAATTCCTGCGTGCAGAGCCAGGAGGAAGCACAGTGAGTGTGAACCCAAGGAGGATGCTGAAGGCTGAGAGAGAAACACAGGGCTAAGGCTCCTCACATGGCGGCCGAGCTCCTTCAGTCATGTCACATGTGGTTACCTCTGAGCACTGCCAGGGGTCACTCCTGAGCACAAAAGCAGAATAGCCCCTGATCACTGTCGCGTGGACCCCGCAGGACGTTGAGCTGGAGGGCATCCTCACCCCGAGCAGGGCCTTCCTCCATGTCCTTAGGGAACCAGAAGAGGCCCAGAGGGCCCTGTGCAGACAGGCGGAAGACGGGCAGGAGCCAGGAGGCCCCGAGCTCAGCAGAGTGTCTACTTGGGGCCTGTCGCATCGGTGCTGGGACGGGACAGTCTGTCCTGTCCAGTTCTCTGGTCTGTGACCGCTGGTGTCCGCCACAGGAGGGACACCCCGTGGCGCTTCAGGGGTGTCTGGCCCCTCGCACCGCCAGAGCCTCCTTGCAGGCAGGGGCTGGGTTAGCTTCTCTGGTACCCCAAGACCGGCTGAGTGTGGATGGCAAAGACAGAAAGTCCTTTTACAGAGCCTCGGGACCGCCCCTGGTGAGGCTTAGGAAGGGGTCACCCCGGTGGCGTTGGGGACCCTGGCAAGGCTTCCCAGTGGTACCCGTCTGCTGGTTCAGTGCCCGAGGCGAAGTGCCCAGGGCTGCACTAACCGTGAGGTCAACTCAGGGGCCTGATGCTCTCTGGACTCTTCCTGGGCCTGGACTCCAGAGTTTGAGGTTTGTTGGCTGGAGGCAAGCGGGGAGGCAGGGGAGAGAGAACGGCCCCAGCCAGTGCCCAAGGCGTAGCGGCTGCAGGCGAGACCCCCACTGGGCAGGTCCTGTCCTTCAAGGCACAGTGGCTTTAAGGCCCCTCTGCCTGCTGCTCCTCCCAGCCACAGAGAACAGCCACCGTCCATCTGTCTGTTCAATCCATCCGTCCATCAGATGGTTCAGCAGGCGTGGTCTAGGCTGGGGTGGGGGTGGGAGATGTTACCTCACCGGCTCCAGGGAAGAGGGAGACTGGGGGCTGAGGTAGGCGGGAAGGGAGAGGGCCTGGGGTGGGGGGAGCCCCAGGGGAGAACTTGCGTGCACATGTGAGTGCTCCGGAAGGGGCAACAAGGCCTATCTTTCATGCCCTGGCTTTTCCATGAAATGTGAAGAGGGGTCCAAAGGGGGTGGGAGGCGCGAGCACAAGGGCAAAGGCTGTGATTCTTGAGAATCCTGGTTTCTGAGCGCAGAGGTTGTCGGGCTGAGGGGTCTAGGAGAGAGAGACAGGCAGGCAGGCAGGCAGAGAGAAGCAGAAAGAGGCAGAGACAGAGACAGGCAGAGCAACAGACAGCCAGAGACAGACAGAGACAGACAGAGACAGACAGAGACAGACAGACAGACAGACAGAAAGAGAGAGAGAGAGACAGGCAGGCAGGCAGGCAGAGAGAAACAGAAAAGAGACAGAGACACAGACAGACAGAGACAACAGACAGCCAGAGACACACAGAGACAGACAGAGACAGACGGAGGGAGACAGACAGACAGAGACAGACAAAGAGACAGAGACAGACAGAGACAACAGACAGCTAGAGACAGACAGGGACAGACAGAAAGATAGGACAGAGACAGGCAGGCAGGCAGGCAGGCAGACAGACAGACAAGCAGACAGAAAGAGACAGAGTCAGACAGACACACAGAGAGACAGAGACAGAGAGAATAGACAGACAGAGACAGCAGAGACAGAGAGACAGAGGCAGAGACAGGCAGGCAGACAGGCAAGCAGAGACTCATAGAGACAGACCGAGACAGACAAAGAGACAGAGACAGAGACAGAGACAACAGACAGCCAGAGACAGACAGAGACAGAGACAGAGACAGACAGAGACAGACGGAGAGAGACACACGAGACAGAGACAGACAGAGACAGGCAGGCAGCAGAGGGGGTCTTCACATAGGCGACCAGACTCAGCCTTTGTTGTTTGTTTTTCTTTACACCCTGCAGGACAATGGCTCACCCAGGACTTGCTCTCTGGCATCATGTAATATGCGTGGTCGGCGCCATCCTGCCTGAGCCCATTTCACAGGAGGGTCCCAGCCAGGGAGGCGTTGTAGTGAGGGTCCAGCCAGGTACAGGGTCCCAGAGCGTCCCCTGTGCTGACTCATCTGCCCTCCCGGCTATCCCTCCTTCACCGCCCAGCCCTGCAGCTCCGCCTACTGAGCCCTGGACACCAGCTGATTCCGGGCCTGGGAGACCAGCTGTGGGTCTCTAACCGGGGCAGGAGAGAGCAGGACCGTCAGTGCTCAGTACAGCACCAGGTTGGTTGTTGGGGTGGGGAGACCTCACCGCAGAGAAGCTGGGCAGCCTCAAGGGGGGACCAGCCCGAAGGGTTGGAATTGCCAGAGTGAGGCAAGAGTCCAGGGCTGGTGCGGCCAGAGGCCAGACAGGCCCCAGACAGGCAGGCCAAGATCCAGCAATGGCCCCCAAAATGGACACGTGGGGCTGTGACCAGGTAGAAGCCTGCAGCATAGCCTGGCCCCTAGGAGGTCAGGGCACCCTTCAGGGCCTCACGCACACATACACTCACACTCAGCTCACTCCTCCTCACTCACTCCTTATTCACTCACTCACTCACTCATCCCTTCGGCTCACTCATTCCTTCCTCTCTCCCTCACTCACTCGCGCACACTCGCCACTCCGCGACTATTACTATGGAACCTGTGCGGCGAGGCTGGGAGTCACCGGCGTGGCCTGAGCTCCTGGGTGGATCCTGTAGCCTCGGAGGCCACGTGGCAGGGGGCAGAGCTGCTTTTTGAGGCTCCCAGCTCTGTCCTCATTATACCCAAATCTTAAAACCAGCTTGTTTCCCTGATCAGCTGCCAGGTTTGGGGGTGGGAAGCCAAGGTGGAACAACCTTAGGGTCTGTGGACAGAGAGGCCCGGCGGGCAAGGTTCAACTCTGGGGGGGATGGGGGGAGTCAGGCCCTGGAGACTGCGCCCTCTGCCCCTGGGCGTGATGGTAGCGGGCAAGCCTGAGGTCTCAGGAGCACGCTGGCCTCAAGCGTGACTAAGCACAGATGTGCACAGCTTCAGGGCATGTTATTTTCACCACCACACCTGGTGGGTGCTGGGAACTTATTCCTGGCTCTGTGCTCAGGGATCACTTCTTTTTTATTTTATTTTATTTTTTTTTTTGCTTTTTAGGTCCCACGGCAATGCTCAGGGGTTACTCCTGGCTCTGCACTCAGGAATTACTCCTGGCAGTGCTCGGAGGACCATATGGAACCTGGGGATCGAGCCCGGCCGGCTGAGCCGGCCCGCGTACAAAACAAGCGCCCTACCCTCTGGACCATCGCTCCGGCCCCTCGGGATCACTTCTGGCGGGACTCAGGCACCTAAAGCAGTGCGGCTCTGCTCATCACCCGGCTGTGCGCGTGTGTGTGCGTGTGTGCGTGTCACGAGCTGTGTTTTCAGCTGTGCTTGTACTGTGTTTCGTACATGCACATCCTGGCTCTCTTCAAGCCACGTGTCCCTCACACTGCGCTGTGTCTTGGGGGAGAGCTCCCGTGTGCGTGTCTGTCCGTGTGGGCTTCCCCGCTGTAATGCACATAGCATCTCCCAGAAAGTACACAGGCTCACACACACATCCTGCATGTATGCAACCACATGTGGAGCCCTGTGCAGCATGTCCATGTGTGTCTTGTGCTTAGCGTCCATCTGCATAGCTTGTATGCGCTTAGGCGTGTGTCAGAAGGCATGAGTACACAGGCGTGTGTGTGTGTGTGTGTGTGTGTAATACCTGTGTTTAGGACCTACTGTTGACATGGGTAGGAGAGGATCAGACGAGAGCAGAGAAGAGGAGAGGAGGAGAGTCAGGAGAGAGAGGGAGGGAGAGAGAAAGAGAGAGAGAGAGGGAGAGAGAAGGAGAGAGGGAGAGAGAGAGAGGGAGAGGAGGGGAGAGAAGGAGAGGAGGAGGGAGAGAGAGGAGAGGGGGAGGAGGGGAGAGAGAGAGGAAGAGAGGGAGAGAGAGAGAGAGGAAGAGGGAGAGAGGGGGAGAGAGAGGGGAGAGAGAGGGAGAGAGGGGAGAGAGAAGGAGAGGGGAGGGAAGAGAGAGGGAGAGAGGAGAGAGGGGGAGAGAGGAGAGAGAGGGAGGGAGGAGGGGGAGAGAGAGGGAGAGAGAGAGAGAGAGGAGAGAGGGAGGAGAGAGGGAGGGGAGAGAGGAGGAGAGGGAGGGAGGGAGAGAGGAGAGGGAGGGGGAGAGGAGAGGGAGGGGAGAGAGGAGGGAGAGAGGGAGAGAGGGAGGAGAGAGGGGGAGAGGAGAGAGGGGAGAGGAGAGAGGAGGGAGGAGAGGGAGAGAGAGGAGAGGGAGAGAGAGGGAGAGAGAGGGAGAGAGAGAGAGAGAGGGAGAGAGGGAGGGAGAGGAGAGAGGGGAGGAGAGAGGGAGAGGGGGAGGGAGAGGAGAGCAGGCGCACACTCACGCTCCAGATAAGTCTGTCTGGGGGCAGAGTCATGGGAAAGGGGCAGGGCCCAGGAAGGCTGAGAGAGAGAAGGGTGAAATCGGGGTCAAAGAGCCCAGCTGGGGGAGGAGGAAGGAGGGCCAGGGCCCAGCCCCCATCTGCCCAGAGACCCCCAGCTGCCCAGGAGCCCCCATCCGCCCAGAGACCCCCATCCTGCTGGAGGCCCAGCAGGAGCAGCGCCAGCCAGGCTCTCAAACTCTGAGGGGACAGAGTCCTAGCTACCCTTGGGCTGTCACAACAGATAAAGCCGCTCTGGTCCCCAGGAAGGGCCAGAGAGCAGAGCCCCAGAGCAACTGAGCTAAAAATTAGGCTGGGCAGAGCAGGGGGCTGGGAGGGGGAGGGGAGGGCGGAGGAGGACTGCAGGCCCAGGCAGCTCGTGTTCCAGTGTCCAGTGAAGCTGCAGGGACAGCTGCTGTGGAGGGCGCCGGGGGTGCCCGGTGCGAGGAGACTCTCAAACCCTCCTGGTTAGGCGCACCCCTGCACTCACCCCGGCGGGAGGTGGGAGGGAAGAAGCTTTGGGGAAAGAAACAGGAGCTGGAGACATGGGCAGCATGTGTGCGTGTGCGTGCGTGTGCGTGCTTGTGCGTGCGTGCGTGTGTGTGTGCGCGCGCGTGGCGTGTGTGTGTGTGAAGGTTCTTCACTGGCGGGCCACCCAGGTTCCATCCTCAGCTCCATATACAGTCCCACTGCCAGGTATGGTTCAGCCTCTTCCCAAATAAACAGAACAAGGAGAGAGAGAGGGGAGAGGGAGAGAGAGGGAGAGAGAGGGAGGAGAGAGAGAGAGAGAGAGAGAGAGAGAGAGAGGGAGAGAGACACTGGGGCAGAAGTTAAGAGGGAAGGGGGAGGGAGGAGGAGGGGAAGGAGGGAAGAGATGAAGAGAGGAGGGAGGGAGGAGGGAAGGAGCAGGGGAAGAGGGGAGGGGACCACTATATGCCCCTAGGCACCTCCCTCACTCCTCCCAGCCCTCCTCCATCCATCTCCTCCACCTTACCGTATTTCCTTCATCCCTCCTGCCCTGCCCTCCCTCTGCCCGCTCTTCCTCCTCCCCTGTCCGCTCCTCCTCCCTCCCTCCCCTCCCTCCTCCCCCTCCTCAGCTCACAACACTCCCAGGATGACTAAATGTTCCCGGTAGCTGGGATTTGAGCCCGGCACTGTATGAAGCCGCTTCCGGCCCCCCCCATGTCTGGTGTGTGCCCTCATGCTAGGCCCCTGCCTCCGTCTTTCCAGTCCAGCTCCGACCTCTGCTCAGGTCTTCCCTGGGGCCTCAGGGGTCCCAGTTCCCTGGGAGGCTATTGTCACCATCCAGGCCCCTGCCCAGCCATGCCAACCCGCCCACAGGGACGTCCTGCGGCTATGCCTCAGGGCCACACAGGCAGGAGAGCCCTGCGGAAACACCTCCTCTGACAACAGGCCTGCCCGCCTTCCCTCCCTGTGGAACAATCACGCGTGTGTGAGAACCTGTGTGAGCATGGCGCGTGTAGCTTGATGTGCTTATGTGAGGCGCATGTGTGTGGAGAGTATGAGAGTTACGTGTGTGAGATGCATGTATGTGAGCATTGTGTGTGCATGTGGGAGCCGCGTGTGTATATGCGCTCATGCGCGCCTGTGAAAGTGCATGCTAAGCATGCGTGCATATTCATGACCACATACACATGTTATGTGTGTGCCTGTTTATGAAGTGCATGCATGTGCCTGTGTGTGCAACGTGTGGCGAAGCATGTTTATAGGAACATGCGCGTGTGAGCACGTGTCCATACATGTAGGCGTGTGTTGCATGTGAAGGCGCACATGTGTGCATTTGCTTTAGCACTGCTGAGCCGTGACTGGCTCGGCCCATCAGCCCCTACCCCTGCCCTGTACCTGCCCAGGTCCTGACCTCAGTTGCCAGCCCGTGCCCCAGCGGCCCGTTGGATACGCTGTGGGTGGCCACTGTGCCAAGCGGATCGAGGCGGCGCGTGCTCAGCACCCATCAATCCAGGGAGCAGGAGGATTAACTGCTGAGCCAGACCAGCGGGCAGGGCACCGGGCTCCAGGCACCAGCTGGTGCCCAAGCCTTTATGTTCTCGCCAGCGGCAGGCCGGTGGACTCACCCAGTCAGTCCAGCCCATCCCTGACCCTCAGGCACACACTTGAATCAGGGTGGCGGGGAAGGGGTCAGCGGCATTTGAAGTCTCTCCGGTCCTACCGGCCCCTGGCCCCTCTCTTTCCTGGTGAGGCGGGCTGGGCCTCTTGAGGTCTGCGCGCACTAATGGAATTGTGGCTCATTTACATGGGAGATGGGGAGTGTGGCCACGGTCGCCATAGAGACCATCTCCAGGGCCTGGCTGCCCCACCCTCCGCATCCCAGGAAGAGACGCTGGTTCCAGCCACGAGCTGGGCCAGCCCCATGCCTACTCCCAGGCCCTGCTCTCCCACCAGGCGGGCTCCTCGGAGGGCAGGCCCTGCTCCTCAAGCAGGGCTCAGCTCTGCCCTCACCTGCGCCCAGGTGGGCTTGTCTGACCTCTGGTGGTGTCTCATCCCTGACACACCAGGAGAGGATGAGCTCTAAGGGGCAGGCAGGCGGCCGTGTCCTGTCCATCGGCCATTCTGGGAAAGAGCGTCTTAGCCGCAGTCTGTGGAAGGAGCCAAGCGGTACCCCCACACAGCAAAGGTGCCAATGCCACAACATGACCACGCTATGCTCATGGGCCAGGCCAGGCCCTGCCACGGAGCACTCGCTGTTAGACTGCAAAGCGACCGAGGCCAAGGGGAGATTTCAGTCCCACTTATCAACAATACAAAGGGGTGAGAGCAATCACACTGCTGGTGAGTCAAGGGGGCCTGAGCCGAGTCTCTGAGTGGACACTTGGTCTAGACAAGCAAGGGCCGCACTGTGGACTAGAACAGGGAAGAGAGCACTGGGAAGCTCTCAGAGCACTTTCGGCGTCTTTATGGGGTTTTGAGGGATGAATAAGAGTTTTCGGAAGGCCAGACTGGAGGGAGAATGTTTCAGAACAGGGGAGCACAGACAGTGGCCCAGAGGACA
>JAJIBD010033553.1:0-77832 GCA_021461705.1 Cryptotis parvus | reverse complement strand
TGCATACTATGTTTAAATAATCTTTCACAACTTTATTCTGGTTCTTTATGAGTATTGACAATGTTAATGAAAGATGTCTGTATTATATTCTATAATAAGAAATGTAACATTGTATTAACTATTTAAATAATACTCATGTGTATATAAACAAATCAGATACAGTGTCTCTGGAATGTCTTTCTGGAATTGAATGATTAAATTCCATTCCTTTATCATCTATGAAATGGCATTTCATACGGTCTGGCACCTCCCCTTCCCTCAGCCAAAAAGTCAACTTCTAGCCTTGCAGTCTAAAAGCCCTTCACTGTGTTTTATTTTTGTTTGTTTGCTTGTTTTTGTTGTTTTTATGCTTTGGGACCACACTCAGAACTCAGGTGTTACTCCTGACTCTACACTCAGGAATTTCTCCTGGAGGTACTGTGTATTATTAAGAAGAGTAAATTGCTCAGTTTAACTTTTTAACCCTGTGACTTCAATATGCATTTGATGTTTTTAATGCACTCCAACAATAAAGTCCTTAAATGATGTCATTTGCTTATAAATCCAACAAGAGAACCCTGAAAGTTAACTCTCAGCATTTTTTTTTGCCTTCTTCATTTTGTGGTTGATTCTGACTTACATAAATTCCCTGAAATGAGTCAGGTTACTTCCAAATAGCTTAGCATTCCAAGCACTTCATATAGCCTGCACAATACTTGTTCTTTGCTCATTTCTACTGGCAATGTGCTTTTCCATAAAAATGAGCCATGATTTATTTTTTGCCAGTAATAATATATGTGCTACAAAGGCAATATTGCAAATCACACCAGCTTCCATAAAGAAAATGAACCAGTCAATTAGAATTCTTACTATGTCTCTAAAGAATAATCTTTAGGGAAATGGTGTGTAGAGGAAAAGTTTTTAAATACTAATTGTATGTGCAGAAAGTTACAATGATGTACAGCAAGAGACTAGCGCAGTTTTCAGTTTCACTCACCTACTTAGTATGTATACCAGGGTCAACCATAATGAAAAAAATATCTCCCCAGAACACAACCACAGCCTCATTTTCCTTGTCTTTCTGAAACAGAAACTCCTAGTTGACACAGATGGTAATAATAAGGAGGCAAGTCCGCAAAACTGCCAACTGCGTCAGCCTGAACTCTTTCAACACACCTCATCTGAAACGATAACTGTAATTCCTGTCCTATGTTGTACTCGGCTGCAGCGCTACATCTTTTAAAAATATTAAGGAAACCATTCAGAGAGCATTATTGGAAAATAAGAGAGGGCAAATATTCTGGTCAACCAAATAATGAGTTTTAATACTTCCCAGCAGTTACCTAAAATCCCAGCTGAATTGAAAATTTTAAGAGGCAAATTGGGAGAAAGGCCTCCATGGCAGGAATAGGATGGACCCAAAGATAATGTCCCTTAGACTTAATAGAGCCATGCACTGGCGACTCCTGCCAAATTATCTGAAACATTTCACCATCTCTGAATTCACTGGAGTGTTCATGAAAAGCCTCAATATTAAAGTGAAAATACTTTAGGGGGAAATATGTGCATAGATTATCCAACCAGAATGAAAATATTTTAAAGAAGTGAAATATCTTCTTGAAGGACTTAAAGTTTAATTGCCAGGGCTGGAGAGATAGTTCAAAAAGACTGTAGCAAATGCTTTGGATGTGGAAGGACCTGTTTTAATCCCTGGCACCAAATATGGCCCTTTGTCTGAGCGGAGGGACCCTCAAACAATGGTCGGGAGAGACCCAAACACGTTTACATGTGCCCCCCCCTCAGAAAGCACCAAAAATACTCAAAATTTAAATTGCCAAAGTCATCTCATCAAATGCTTGCTTTGATTATTTTTATTATATATAAATCTTCATATTCCAATGTTATAAGTGCTTTTTTAACTCCTCATACTAGGAAGAAAATAGATAATTCCTAACTACCACAAACTTAAGCAAATATCATCCTTTGAAAGATAACATTAAATTCACAAATAAATTAAAAATGTTTAACATCTTTTAGTTAGCACTTAGCTAGATACTAGTTACCAAATAAGCTATCAAATGGGTGTCCTGATAGTTGACTGAGAATTCAAAATAACATTAATAATGACATCTCATTTATTAATGAAAACTCAAGCAAGATAAAATGGAAAATGCCAGTTCCCTGACAGTTTGTTTCCCCACAGAAGAGCCTTGGCTAAGAGTGGATGATATTTGCATGTTGCAGAGTGGTAAAAACTCCTCCTTGTTTGGTATCCTGGCACTACTCTGTTCTTTTTTTTTAAATAAAAGTATTTTATTATCGCTTGAATCATAATACATACATATTGGTATCATAATACATACATATATATTTATGTCATGCAAATAAATGCAGTCATTCTATATCTGTCTCTCTCCTTCTGGCAGACACTACAGAACAGGAAGTATTGACAGGAGAAGAACTGCAAAATACCCAGAGTGGAGAAAAACAGCATATAGATGGCTTTCTGATAGGGAGGCCACAAGAGGGAAACCCTTATGCTAGAAACATGTTTACATGTTTTGCTGGCTTGGGACTTAGGAAGCATGAATTCTTGGCTAAAAGTCTCTTCCCAGACTACGATGTACTAGTTCTGCACTGAGATTAATATAAAATGGAATGTTAAGTAAAGCCTTTGTCATTTTTATCATTGAATTAAAAGATTGCACGTAACATTTTTCAGGAAACAGAATTCTATAGATTTCGAAACTACCACTATGTGCAATAGATGGCTATTGCCTTATCATATTGCAAAAACTATGGATTGTGATTCTTATTTTAGTCAAAGGAAAAGGAGAATAGTATAAAATATAAAATTCTTTCATTTGTAGATCTTTCTGAAGTACACTGGTTAGTTCAACATTAATTTGGTGGGAAATTTTAGAATTTTTAATATTTATGAACTTTCTGGCATTTTGCCATTCAAACACATAATTTAACCACAAATTAGCTGAATTTAAAATATTAAAATAGTAAATTTAGTAACAAATATAATCTGATTTAAAAATGTCTTATCCATTAAATGCTATGACTATATAGCACTGTATTCCACCGATGATAGCTGGCAGAGGAAAGAGTTAGTCTGGATGTTAAGTTGTTTTCAGGCTGGTGGCCTTTGATATAAGATTCTCTAAATCCTTCCTGATTCCTTTCCTGACTGTTCCATCTCTGGTCTTTAATGCTCTGAAATTCCAGCTTTTTTTTTGACACTGTATTACATTTTCTTCCTTTCTCTCTCTCTCTCTCTCTCTCTCTCTCTCTCTTTCTCTCTCTCTCTCTCTTTCATTCTCTCTCATTTTCTCTTCCCTCACATTTTTGCATTTGATTTTTATTTTCTTCTTAGCCAATACACATTTTAAAGATGTAAGATATACATCAAAACTTTTTTTAGTAATACACAAGATCTCAAGCCATGCTCAATGATTTATATTTAAAATAAATTATTTTCAACTAATTCATTCATTAATTATTTTGATGTTTCTCTCCACAAGCCAAAAAACATTTACTTAGCTTATCTCTATGTTTGTTCTTTGGAAAGTAAAATTTTATCTAGATTTTTCTCAGTTCTCTGCTCAGTTCTCCTATTATTCTATCGGTTAATGTAAAATGTTTCATTAGCGTTAAATATTTTTCCTGCTTCCTGATAAATATAGAACAACCACAGCACTACACTATCACTATCACGATCTTCCCGTTGATCATCTATTTGCTAGAGCAGGCACCAGTAATATCTCCATATGTCCTGTCTCATACTAGTAGAACCCAAAGGCATCCGCTTGCTCCAAGAACATAAAGAGCCTCAAACAATTATATTAGGTCACGGGAATGACCTAATATAAATGTTACTGGTATTTGGCATATCAAATATGACACGAGCAGCTTGCCAGGCTTGCTGTGCAGGTGGCATACTCTTGTAGTCACCTCTAAATAAAGCAATTATTGATGAACTGCGCGGCCGCTAAGCGGCCACGTGAGCCGGGCTGTGATAGTCTGGTCTGCTGGGTGGAGTTGTGACGAGAAAGAAGTCCAGATGTGGAAAGCGACAGCCCCATGGAGTTTGGGGGGGGGTCTTCTGGCTTGTTGTGAGGGCTCTGCTGGGGTGGCAGGCCAGGGATAGAACCCGCCAAGCATCCAGGACTAGAACCCGCCAGATTATCCACAGCACTAACTATCCAGAAAAGTTATTTAATAAATATCTTTTTGGAAGCACTGTTCATAGAAGAAAATATCGTCTGGTCTAAGAGATAGTACTAGAATAAAATACTTGTCTTGGATGCAGCTACTTCAGCTGTCACTTTGGTTTGATCCCTCACATTCTACAGATACCCCAAGCATTGCCAAGAGCAATTTTTAAGAGCAAAGCCAAGAGGAAGTCCATGAAAACCCTATATAAATGAAAGAGAGAAAGAAAGAGAAACAAAGAGAGAGAGGAAAGAACGAAAGGAAGGAAGGAAGGAAGGAAGGAAGGAAGGAAAGAAGGAAGGAAGGAAGGAAGGAAGGAAGGAAGGAAGGAAGGAAGGAAGGAAGGAAGGAAGGAAGGAGGGAAGGAAGGAAAAAATATCAGCAAGAATAAGAGTTTGCTATGCAGATTTAAATCTGGTGTCTTCTCCATACATGAATTTATTGTGATTTAGTATGAGGCCAGAATGGAGAAAATTGCTGAACATAAGAAGTGAAAGCGATCTTATTTAGGCTTGGATATAGAAGAAGATGAACAGAAATAGAGGAATTTGTGTTACCTTTTATATAGAAATGTTCCTCATTAGATTTCTAATTTCTTCCATTCCCAAAGTGCAATATGGAGCTGGATTCTACCCTAATCTAAATGAGTACACTAATGAACAAATGCCATTGAAATGTTGATTTAGTGCATAGAAAAATTTATGTTGGACTTCTGAGAATTAAATGGTAATATTGATGTCATATGGAAAAATTAAAGAATTCTATCCTAAGTTCTTATGAACTGAATTAATTTGGAACTTGTTAAGCTCATTACAGTTCATTAATTACAAATTTTATGATACATTAGTAATAGGTTATGTTTTACTTTTATTACCACAAGTATTTGTCATTCTAGTTTGTTTGGGCCCATTGATTCAAGTGTTAAAGCTCATGGTTATAATTGTCCACAAAAATCAATTGCAGTTCATTATTTAACATTATAGTTCAAAATAGGATGTGAAGGAATGGAAATTTGTACAAATTTAAATTTCTTGTAATGTTTTCCTTAAATGGAAAAATTAAAATGAAAGAATGAGCATTAATAAAGATATAAAGTTAATATCCTATTCTGGTTTTGAATAATATATGAAAGATTGAGGGCCGGGCGATAGCCCAGCGGGTAGGGCGTTTGCCTTGCATGCGGCAGGCCCATGCCGGCAGGGGTTCGATCCCGGCATCCCATATGGTCCCCTGAGCACCGCCAGGAGTAATTCCTGAGTGCAGAGCCAGGAGTAACCCCTGAGCACCGCCGGTGTGACCACAAAAGCGAAAAAAAAAAGAAAGATTGAAAAGTAAATGGAAAAGTAACCTAAATATTCATCAACATATATTTGGATAAAGATGTAATATGGGTGTGTACGTGTGTTTGTGTATAGATGTATATGTAAAGATATAAAGATGTATGCAAAGATATATGTAAAGATCTATGAAATATTTATATAAGTAAAGATATAAATGTCTTTATATCTTTACTTATATAAATATGTATATATATGCACATGTATAAATATGTGTGCATATACATACATATATACATATAACACAGTGGATACATATACACTCAGCAGAATATTGCCAGTTTTATATTCTTTTTAGAATATAAAATATTCTAAACTCAAAAAAAAAACATTCTAAACTCCATCTGAACATGGGTAGAACTATATGGAACTAGGTTTGTTGTGCTTTATGAAGTCAGATAGAGAAAGACAATAGCAGTAAGATTTCCTTCATTTGTGACACTGAAGAATTAATTAATTTACTAAATAAGATAAAAAACATTTAGACCAAATTATGTTAACCAGAAATAAATAAGAACATGGAGGGGGTATAAAATCATGTAAAGGGGATCAATAATATTAAGAATGATATTAGAATTCTCAGCATAAACTTAATAACTTAATGTAGTACATATGAATGCTGAATCATGATATATACCTGACAATTATGTAATAATTAGGCTTCAGAGTTGTTTCAGTTATTTTCTTTTATTTTGGGGATTCACATCATAGCTAACAGAATTTTCTTTAAAACTGGTTTCAAATTTTGTTTGGGTTTTGATTTTGGCTCCATGCCTGGCAATACTCAAGACTAACATCTGACTCTGCACAGAGAAAACATTCCTGGTAGGGCTGGGGGTACTGGGGTACCATATGGAGTAACTGGGATTGAACCCGGTCAGCTCAAAGAAAGGCAAGTGCTTCACCCTCTGTACTACCACTCCAGTCGCTAAGATCATTCTCAAATTTTGAATAAAGTTCCATTCACTGCTTTTCTCGTAATATTCTTCCCTGGTGTCTTTTCATCTCTTAAACACAGTAAAGCCTCCAAATTGCAACGTTTACAATATATGTTGAGAACAACTCATTTTGTCTCTATAGCTTCTGTTGGAAAATTCCCTTGGATGGAAGCTGTTCCAGATATTAATAAAAATGACTCTTGAGAACAGCAAGAAATGTCAATAATTTATAAAACTCAGAATTCTAAAAGTCTGTATTCTCCTCTCTGAGTCCTTGGTCTTCAAAGGTCTGTCCCGTAATTCTGAGACTTGAAGGTATTTGAATATCTGTAAAGCAAAGGATTTGCCTTTTTCAGCGAGTGGGGTATAAAAGGACCACAGTTTTGTCTTCCACCACTGTCAACTAAACAACTGAGGAAAATGCATGGTCAATATACTTATCATTGAATTTTAAGAACCACTCTTGAATTTGTAAAATACATACATCTAATCACCCATATAGTTTCAGTTTGGAACTACCATGATGTATTTTATGAGAAAGATGACTTACACTGTGAAACAAAAATTTTCATTTAGAACCAGTGAGAAATTTACTTACGTTAGAGTACACGTTTTCTCTGGGCCATTTTAATTATACTCTAAACTTTCACAATAATCCCAAACTTCAAATGTTCACTTTATGCTTTTTCCAACCTCATTCCCATGTCCTGATGGAATAGTTTGAGGCTCCTTATGTTCCTGGAGCAAGCAGGTGTCCTTGGGCTCTACTTGCATGAGACAGGTCATATGGAGATGTTACTGGTGCCCGCTCCAGCAAATCGATGATGAACGGGATGACAGTGATACAGTGATACAGTGAATCTTAATTCTACTTTGAAGTTAGCTTCTGAAGTTAGAAAGAATAGCTATGCATTTTTAGGACTTTGATGAGAAGATATTTATAATCACTCTGAAAAATAAAAAATTTAAAAAGAAAAAGTTATAAAAATAATTGTAAAGGGTATATATACAGTACATTTCTGTTACTGGTTTTGGCATATCGAACACTCATCGGACAGCTTGCCAGGCTCTGTATTCTCATTACTTTGTGGGGCTCTCTCAGATGGGGTGGGTAGAATATTCACAGCAATTTGGAACAGTTTGGAGCGGTCTTCGTATTCCTGAATCAACCAGATGCCATTGGGCTACATTGGCACATGATAGGGTCCAATGGAAATGTTACTGGCGCCCGCTTGAGCAAATCGATGAATAATAGGATTCAAGTGATCAAGTGATATACAGTATAGTGGTAAGACACTGGCCTTGCATGTGACCAATTTCAATTTGATACCTGACACCCCATATATCCCTCCATCACCACCTAGCACAGAGTCAGGTGTAAAATCTGAGCACAGCTAGATGTGTCTCAAACCATGCAAAAATTGTAGGAAAAAAAGTTATGATGTTTCAAGTATAGTAAGAAAACAAACATATTGAATACCTAAGCTAATTTTTATTCTGAATTCACCCCTGTTGCATTACCTTTTGTTTACAGCCCTCTGTTTTCTACTCAGTAGGTGTTAGTTTCCTAGCCAGGTGCAGTGACTTTCTAGATTGTTGCTTTTGTGTTTCCTGTGTGCCATTTGTATGCTCTTGCGTTGGAGCAGCATCCTTTTGAACAGACACAGGAAGACAGTTAAGGTTATTCATTTGTAGTCTAGGAGTTAATTAACTCTGAAATGTTTACTCCTGGGCATTCATCATATTTCCTAACTTAAACCTTTAGTGGCCCTTAGATTTCTAGTCCCTTTCACCCCAAAAAGGATGGTCCCATTATCGGACTGGATGGATGCAGAACAAGCTGTTAATAAGCTATCCTGTCCTCGATATGGGATGGACTAAATGTCATGGACCATATAATAAGCTAAGAGCATGGTCATGGAACAAACTCTGCTGTGACCCAAAGATAAGCAACTGATTAAGTACCCTGGGTGGTTAGGAAAAAAATAATCTAGCCGGAGGACTATAGCCAGAATACATAGCAAGATATCCCCAGGAACAACCACCCTGTAACCTTAATTTTGGGTCCATAGATAAATATCCGTATGTCTTACTGTGTTCATACAAAGGGACTAGAAATACGATTAAGATGACTGTTACCATCTAAGGAAAGGAGTTAACACCTTTGATTTGCCTGGGCAGGCAAACCTACAGCCCCAGAGCGGGATTCCATCACTGGGAAAAGGTCTGCTGGTAGTTTGCCCTGGAAAGAAGGGGCCTTTTACTCTTTCTCATTGCTTCAAGAACAAAGTCCATCACCTCTTAAAACTCCCATCCCCAAACTTTTGTGAAGTATAGAACTAGCAGACTTGACTTGAGAGGAGTGTGGGAGAGACCAAAAGGAGACGGAGTCAGATATTCTGTGGTCTGTTCCTTTGTCTATCTGTCAGGGCAATCGTCATCAGCCCTGAACAGAGTCCCTGAACACAGGACCCCACCAAACCCCAATATCTGTTGGGAACACCACTGATCTCCAACATACCCCTATTAGTGGCAGAGTTTCAGTGCAAAGAACTGGCATAAGAAGACATGATATCAAACCTCTGGAATGCAAAGTGTTGCTTATGAGCTAAGTGTGCTTCTATTGCGTATATATTGTTGATTCCCTTGTATTGGGAGCTTTGAGATAGTTAGGAGGGATTTGTTATTAAAGCTTCATCGAAAATGTACTGTCAGAAAGAGAGAACTGAGAGCCACTGCACTGACATTCCTTATGGCTGTCATGGGGGCTACGCCAGTCTTCCCAAGGGTCACAGTACGTTGACTTCCAAACAATACTATCAGGTCAACAAATTATTTACTCAAATGATTTGCTGTTTGCTTTTCCAGTTTGGATTCCCTTTGATCTTCGATGGCCTCAAATTAATTTGGATTCACATGAAAAGATTCATCTTTCCCTACCTTTAATCTGTAATGTCCTGACCATTTTAATTAGAAGCCAAAGAAAGTTCTCTGTCAACTCTAAGCAAAGGACACATAGTCCTGCCATGGCAGAGGAGTTGGAACCCTGGGTGGAAAGGCAATATGAAATAACTTCTGGCTCCATTTGCTTAGGAAAAGGAATACAGTTTTACTTCACTTTAGTTAAGCTACAGCACACCCTTTCCTCTTTATTTTTTGCTTGCTGCTTTTCTATCCTCCAGTAATTCTTCCAACTCTGCTCTGTTTCCCAGTAGTAAGCTAAGAACCTCACATTTTCCACAGGATAATCTTGGTTATGTTTCATTTATTCTGCTGAGTTAGGTATATGCTTTTAACAAAAACTCTAACAACACTGCGGGCTACAGATGTACACCTTTTATTTTTTATATGTGACACACATACCATTTTCACAATAATACTTTTAATAATATTTATCAGTCTGGGCCTACTAAGAATTAGAGGTAACTGTGACAATTTTTGTTCAATAGCCTGTTACTGAAACAATTTGCTTAAGAAATACAATTTTATATACTTGTGTTTTGATTTCAAACCGATAAAATCATATTTTCAAATTTTATATTCATGCAACAAATATTTAATTTTGAACACAATTATGTAAAGGCTTCTTTTTTACACTATTTCTCAACTTTACTATTCTCCCCATCTCATTATGAATTAAGAATAATCAAGAATCCAAATCTTTTTGTTGTTTCACGTACAAGAATCCTATTTTTTTTTAACAGAAGTCTTGGCTGAAAGTTATTAATCCTGATTCCAAAATTAGTCAGTGGTAAAGGAGACTGACACAATTTTCAGTATTACTTGTTGTTGAAGTGATTAGTAGTAGAAATATTTCTAAATTTAAGGGTCTTTCATCTGTAAAAGTAGAACTTGAAAACACATAATAGACTCTTATTAAGCATTTCAATTTTCCTTTTATTAGTTCACATAATTTCTGGTATAAATATATGACAAATTATATATATATGTATATTACTTAATGTTATAAATAAATATTAAATCAATAAAAAGTAAATAAAAAATAAATGATAAAATGAAAAATAACATCTCCCAAAAAACAAAGATCACTAGGAAAAAAATTGTGTAATAACAAGCTAGACTTAAAACAACTATAGCCTTAAGTCCAAATAGAGAGGACATCGTTAAAGCATTATTTATTTCAGGATAGGATGTCAACATTTCTATCAGTTGGTGTCAAAACAACTTTGGTTCAAATTTTTTATATGTCATAAAGTTTAAATACTATCAAGTTGTAAATATTATATAGAGCTAATTGTTATGCAATATCTACAGAACTATGTTTTGGCAAAAAGTCATTTTACAAATATATTTATAAACCATTATCATTACGGATTAATAAATAAGGGATATGAAATTGTAATATTCTTATGTACTTTGGTAGCAAGCTAAACCTATTTTGTAATTTTATGCATTATACATGCATTGTTTTAAGTGCATATTTAATAAACAAAACTGTACAATATGTATAACTTTTTAAAATCTAAGGATTCCACATTTCATATACATAAAACATGTATTCTTTGCTTTGTATTAAATAATATTTACATTAAAATGATAAAAAAGAACCACTGTACAGGAAACACTATTGCATAATAATGCACTTATCAAAGATTGATTTTTCTTTTTATCTTTAATTAATTTATATTTATATTAGAACAGAACATTAAGCATCTAGCACATCTTATTTCAAGTGAAGTCTTAATTTTAGCCTCAGATATTTTGTTTTTAAAAATCAGTCACTTGATTTTTTGTCCTTAAGGTGGTCCTGATCTTTTTTAATCCAGTTTAAATTCTTTATAAAGTACTATAAAGATGTTTTTGCTTCTTTGTTTTGTTTTTAAACAGAACAGAACACAAGATCTTTTGGGCAGCTGCACTGCTTATTTAGAAGCAGTACTGAGATGAGAAATAATCCTTTTTCAACTGTTTTCCCAAATCCCTTTTCTTATTGAGAACTACATAATATTAGACAATACTGATAAATGCTCCCATTAGTTTGACGTTGTTTTGTTTTGTGGTCACACCTGGCAGTGCACAGAGATTACTTCTGGCTCTGAACTCAGGAATTACTCCTGGCAGTGCAAGGGACAACATATGGAATGCCGAAGTTTGAACCCTGTTTGGCTGTGTGGATGGGAGATGGCCCACTAGCTGTGCTCTGGTTTTATCCTACCCACTGAACCAAGGAATGCTTGAGATGAGAGCCTTCTACTGAGAGTATACCACCTACATGGCAGAGCCTGGCAAGCTACCCTTGTTTTATTTGATATGCCAAAACCCAGTAACAATTATGGACCTCATTCCCATGACCTGAAGGAATGGCTTGAGGCTCTTCCTGTTTCTGAAGCAAGCAGATGCCCCTGGGGTACACTTGCTTGCAACAGGACATATGGAGATGTTACTGTTGCCTGCTCGAGCAAATCGATGAACAATGGGAAGACAAGTGATACTGAACCATGTCTCCAGCTTCTGTAAGGAGTGATTTTTATGGACAAAGACATCAGGGAAAACAATGTGATGCAGATCATAGGAGCCAAGGGAGTGAAATTATCCTAGTAAGACCCACTCAATTTTCCTGCAAACCTAAATGCAACAAGGGTACAAAGAAACAACGTTCCTTATCTCTAACCAATAGAGAGAGGGCATAGCCGAAGACGGTTGCCTGTTTTCTAATTTCCATCTTTGCTCTGGCTTCAAAATTACTTTCTGATTATAAGCCTTTGCACTATCCACATCAAAACCATTTATTAGCACAAAATCCTTGTTGAAAGAGTAGACACATGCAGAGAGGGCATGTAGGTATTCTCTTTGGTTTAGAAACGTGTTTGTTTCTAATGAGTTCACAGTGAACTTCAATGCTTTAAACTTAGTTGGAGTCTTTTATTAATTTAAACATTAGCCTGGAAAGCAAACACTGATAAACCTTGAAATCAATGTCAACTAATCAATGGTTAGATAACATTCTACTCCCCAAAATTGGCTACAAGAGGAAACAACATTTAATATATGTGTATGTATATAAATAATATAAATATATATGTAAATATATTAAATTATATACAAATGTATAAACAATATAATGTATAAATATATAAATATATTTAATACATATTTTTAATACCTTGCTATGCAATTAGAAGGCTGTTCGTGATCGGGTTTCAGTCACAAAATGTTCCAAAACCCGTCCCTCCACCAGTGCATATTTCCCACCACCAGCGTGACCCTTCACCCTTCTGCCACTTCCCTCCCCCGTCTGTCTCTATTGCAAGCCTTTTTCTTTTTTTTCTCCCTCTCTTTTTCCCTTTCCAATATCCAAGGACAGTAGAAACAAGGACCAGGAGGCTTGGTCCATGTCAGAAGCCTGCTTCAACCTCTTGGGGAAAAGGCAGTTGCAATAGGGAAGGGACTACTCCGACAGAGATAGTGGGAAAGGACCACTGCAAGAGAACTGAGTACAGAACAGGTAAGCTCTCAGTATCTGTATTGCAAACCATAATATATTTTTAACAAGGCAGAGTGATGCATGTGTAGAGTTAGGTACAGAGGAACCATTGGAGACGTCTTTCCGTTTTGAGTGAGTTCGTTTTTAGTTGGGTGATTATTTTTTTTGAGGTTACATATAGAGAAAGCAGAAGAGAATCTTGCCTCCAGGAGATTATTCAAAATTTACAAAAAGTATCCTGCAAAAGTAGTTACTCCCAGACCATTCCCTATGGCCAGCCCACGGAGGGCAAGCGCAACTCAGAGCTGTTCTTTGTGTAGGTGATTACCCACTTTCCAAATTCTGGGTCTTCAGTCATCAGAGAGCGGAGGACCGGAACTCAGAAGAATCTAAACTCTTCTCAGACGCCAGACAAGGTCTTTTTTCCAGAGCAGCATTCAAGGACAGCTGCCTTGCTCCAAGGCATTTTCTCTACTTGATAGGAAATGAATGTAAAAGGATTTAGAAACAAAAACTAAACAAAAGAAAAACAATGCAGATACTTTTAAGATCAACTTTTCCTGGCACTTAAAAATTGCAATTTTTATGGTTTTTATTCGGGGTTTACTTGATTGTTTTGGTTTGGGGTCCACACCCCATGGTGATCAGGGCTTACTGCTGGCTCTGCACTCGGAGAGCCCCCTAGCAGTGCTCAGGAGCCCATAGGCAGTAGAGATAGAACACAGGTCAGCCACAAGAAAGGCAAGTGCCATACATGTTGTACTCTCTCTCTCTAATGGTATATAAATGAGATTTGTATGTAGAAACTCATAAACTGTCTCATAAACTCATTGTTGTATTATAAACAATGAGGGATAAACAGAATTTTCACATAATAAAGGGTCTCTGCTACTATTAGCAATTCTTTGGCTCAGTTATCATTTTCTCATTATTATTAACCGTCCCCACTGATGAAAACCTCACCATCACTATGTATTTAAGAATTCTATTTACCAAATATTCAAGGTTAATAAAATATCCATGGTTATTATCCATGGAGCCGGAGCAATAGCACAGTGATAGGGTGTTTGCCTTGCACACGGTCGACCTGGATTCGATCCCTGGCATCCCATTTGATCCCCTGAACTCTGCCAGGATAATTCCTGAGTGAAGAGCCAAGAGTAAATCCTGAGCATCGCTGGGTGTGACCTCCCCAAAAAAATATATATATGCATATCAGAATAGAAATTATAAATGCCTTTAATATTAGAAGAGACTTTTTCTCAAAAAGGTCATAAAAAGCAAATCAAATTTTCATAGTTCTTAAGAGCTCATTGTGGAATAAATATAAACTCATTGAACTAATCAAGGGTAAGGAATCTTTGACGGTAAGGGAAATTGAAAGTAGAATATGTGCCATATTTTAAAAAAATTGTGTTGTTCTTGCTCACAACATTAAAATGATGTAAAAATGAATTTCTTTGTTAGAAATGTTTTCAGAAGACTAAATATTAATTGAATGGTGTCTAAAATATTTTCAGATATTCCAGGTAGGACAGAGAGATGGTGTCAGCTTTCAGGTGTTTGTCTTACATGCAACCCACCATGAGTTTGTACCCAGCACCCTGTATAATCCTCCAAGAGCCACCAGAAGCTACTCTAAATATAGAGCCAGGAATAAGGACTGAGCACAACCAGGTGTGGCCCCAACATCACCCACACACAAATATTACAGTAAGGAATAAGTGGGATGTGGGGCTAGAGCGATAAGGCGTGGGTAGGCCACTTGCCTTGCACACTGACACGGAGCCCCACATGGTGCCCTGAGCCCGACCTTGCATGATCCCTGAGCATAGAGTCAGTTGTACAGTTGGGTATGAGCCCCTCTCCCTTCCCAAGCAAGTTAAATATATAAATTATAGTTTGAAATGATGGCAAATGTTGAAGACTATGGGATTTCTATAGGTAACACGGAAAAACAGCATTGTATCACTTAAGATTAAACTACAAATGATCAAAGACTTTAAGAAATTTACTCCAATGGAGAATGCTATGATAGAACTTACCTTCAACATTTAAGAATTTAGTGTGAAGCAGTTATAATTCACTTATTTAAAAGTATTTGTTAAATATGTGTTTGCTAGATTCGTTGTATATAGCAATCACAGTCTAGTACTGGTACAGAGACAGATTATAAAAGAATATAGTGAACATAGTATATAGATTGATGCATGATATATACTAATTAGAACAACTATTCAGTAAATATTGCCATAACAGTAATAATCAAAACAAAAATAAAAATATTTCTTCTCTGCCACACTGGCATGTACACAAATATACTCAAAACACACCATTTGGGTTGCTGGAGATTATAGACAGATGTGAAAGGCAAATATTGACATTTTGGAAGAAAATTGAATCAAGCTAAATAACCCCAGAGGCGCATAAGTAAACATAAGCAATGTGTATAAACAGGAAGCATAAAAAGTGGATAATTGTAGAAAATTCCACATTTTACGTTGGTCAGAATGTAAGCTTCCATAATCTCTTTGAGAAAAATAGTGTTATCTCATAACCTTAAGAACGTACATGGTTTACGGTTAAAGTACTTTCCAACAAAACTCATGTTCAAAATACACTACTCCTCAGTAATAAAATGTCAATAAAATTAGTAGTTAAAAACTGTTTCCTTAATTCTGTACTAATACAGGTCCAGAATTGGAGTTCTGACTCTTCTGCTCAAGTGCCAACAGTGAGGTCACTCCATGTCTTACTAGACATTGGTCTGATCTTGAGTTCTCAGGAGGACTTAACTCACATGCATGTGGGTCAGTAGATTTGGGAGTAACAGCTAAGGTTGTTATCTGATTAATGAGATCCTCTTTCAGATTAGTCTCAAATCATCTCCACAGAGTCTGTAGCAGGATAGTAACATTGTCCTCTACAATATGGGCTAATGCATATACATTTTAATATTAAATTTAAATCTTGGATAAGAGAGATTCACACAGTATTTTATAATTTTATAGATGCACATATTATAGGAATATTATAACAATTGCAATTTTCAGAGTGTGTAAAACTATGAAACATTTAAAAAACACAAATATTTTATGGTTAGATAGATAGATGTATGGAGATGTTACTGGTGCCCATTCAAGCAAATCACTGAACAAAGGGAAGACAAGTGATACAAGTGATACAAGAGATAGACTTGAGCTGCAGCAATAGTACAGTGGGCAGGTATATATTTGCTTTCCATACAGACAACCTGTATTTGATTCTCAGAATCCTGTATGGTCCCCCAAACCTGCCAGGAGTGATCCCTAAGTGCAGAACCAGGAATCAGCTCCCCAAAATAAATAAACAAAAATAAATAAATTGACTTAAAAAACAAAATAAATTTCTTTATTTCCTAATACTTTAAGAGGAAGATTTCTTTATCACATAATAACCATAAGGGAAAATGCCAGTAATTTCAACCAAAATTGCTTAAACTAGAGGCTAATAACCACATATAAATATTATTTAAGTAGTCAAGTAGAATCAAGTGCCCTGCTAGACACAGCAAAAAATATATATCTCAGGGTAATAAACTGTGATGCCTTTAGGATTATTTCCAAGAAAATAATCATCTTAGTTCTCACAGATAATATCTCTGTGAGAATTTTTCATTAGAAAACTTTAAAAAATATTAAGTTAATCTGTAACTGCCAATAAATCAATTTCCCCCGTCCACTATATTTACAATTGCTTTGGCTTTGCAGTGGTTTCCTTTATTCAAGCAGAATTTAATTGGGAAGAGAAATTAGAAAATTAAACCTATTGTAAATGCAGTTCACTTTATGAGAACAAAACAGATTGAATATTTTCATCAAAGCGAAGATTCTCCTCTTGTATTTTTTACTAACCATCTGAAATAAGGGCTGTTCTTTCTCAGGAAAGGCCAACCACAGACTTCCGATTGAACACTGCCATAAAGCACTCATGACTATTCCTCTCCTTCAAATCATCGAAACACTTGGAAAACACTGTGCCCACGGAGCAGTGTAGACATGTTGAATCAGACTCTGTTTACTGACTAGACAAGATTGACTTCTAGAGCCAAGCTTAGAAAATACACTGTAGAAGGCATTGCAAGAATGTCTTCCTTTCTTTACACTTAGGATCTGTTATTCCAACTGGGCATGATCAGCATAGGAATGGCACCAAAAAGAGAGGACAGTGGGGACCAGCAACTTTCTGACCATCATCTTGGCAACCCCTCAAACCCTTATTTATTCTGTACATATCATCACATTCCATTTCTTCCCAGACTCTCAAACAAAAGTCTATTATTGAAACACTAAAGCACCCTGCAAGGAATCGTAAAAGCCCTTTGTGGTTAAAAAGGTGAGGAAATACCTCAGGCAGATAGAGGTGCTCTGGCATGAGCTCTTTGGAAATAAAACTTCAGAAGAAATTGCCCATGGCCAGAATGATAGTACAGTGGGGAAGGATGTTTGCCTTGCAAGCAGCCTGCCTGAGTTTGATCCCCAGCATCCCATATAGTCCCCCCACCCCAGTGCCACCGCAGCAATTCCTCAATGCAGAGCCAGTCCTAACTGCTGAACACTGTTGGGTGTGACCCCAAAACTAAAAACACCCATAAAAAGTAGACAAAACTACCCAGCCCTGAAGAATTCCTAGAGCAAGAAGAATATCCTCTGAGCTCCAAATCCAGAGCTCTTTGGTGATGTAGATGTAGAAGCTGAAACACATGAGGCTGGAGAGATAGTCTAGGGGGTAGGACATTTGCTTTGCAAATGGTCTAACCTGGGTTCCATCCTGGCAACCCATATGGTCCGTTCCCTGAGCACCGCCAGGAGTAAATCCTGAGTGCAAAGCCAGGAGCATCACAAAAAATAAAAAAAGAAGCTGCAACACCTACCCAGAGAAAGGTGGGCCCCTCAGGGAAGGGGAAAAAAGAAAGAGAAGCTCCTAAGACTCTAGAAGTCATCAAAGCACCTTTGACACTGTAAGGCTTTCTCAGTCAGTGACAATGCACACAGAACAGTTTTGATAGGAGTGTGGGGGGGGGGGGCGGGGGGAGATTTGCAGGCCAGAATAATTTAGAGGAATTGGATCTAACCTTCTAACAGCAACAGAGGGGCGGAGCGATAGCCCAGCGGGTGGGGTGTTTGCCTTGCACGCGCCGGACCATGCCGGCCGGGTTCGATCCCCGGCATCCCATATGGTCCCCGAGCACCGCCAGGAGTTATTCCTGAGTGCAGAGCCAGGAGGAACCCCTGAGCATTGCCGGGTGTGACCCAAAAAGCAAAAAAAAATAAATAAATAAATAAAAAATAAAAGCAACAGAGGCTCTTTCCACATCTGGAGAACTCAGTGCTCTCTTTTGAACGTGTTTCTCTTTTTCTCCTCTGATTTTCCACTCTGCAGAAGCCCGTCTTCTTTCTTGAACACGTCTTCCTCTTTCTCTCCTCTCATACTAAGTAAATTTCCTTCAGCAAAACTATTTGCTACCTCAGCCCTCCGTTCTTGTCCAGAGCAACTATGTGCAATTATCATATTCATAGTGATCCCTTCTCAGTCCTAACTTCCCCCTCTGCATGTTGCAAATTTCCAACAGTGGACCAGTCCCTCAGCCTTGTTTCTACTGTTTGGACATTAGACACATATGGTTCTTCATGTTCTTCATGTTCTTCATGTATATGACTCTTCATGTATATGGATATACATGAAGAGTCATATATACTGCCAGTACCTATATTGCAAGCCATACTGTCCAGAAGGAGAGGGAGAGCGAGAGAGAGGGGAGAGAGAGACAGAGAGACAGAGAGAGACAGAGAGACAGAGAGAAACAGAGACAGAAACATAAACAGAGAGACAGAGAGAGAGAGAGAGAGAGAGAGAGAGAGAGAGAGAGAGAGAAGAAAGGTGCCTCTAATAGACAGGCTAGAGTGTGTGGGGGGACAGGGGCAAGGCTGGAGACAAACCCAGAACACTGCTGGTGGCAAATGTACACTGGTGAAGAGATGGTTGTTGGAGCATCCTATGACTAAAACCCAATCATGAACAACTTTGTAACTGTGTCTCTCACAGTGATTCACAGTGATTCAATTTTAAAAAAATATGCTTCAGTAAAACATAGGTAAGTCAATTTTCTATCTCTTTTTAAATGAAGTAAATAAACGGTATACCACTTTAAAAATACTAAGATTAGAGTTCTCTTTCTCTCTGAATCTGTTTATCAGAAGGAACCAAATGCTGAGAAGTGTGTCCTGTATCCTTCAGATGATCATAAGAAGGTATTGCAAAATACCTCAGCAGCTTGCCTTCCCAGCAGACACATCATGAGACACACATGTGCTCTCAATTGTTGCCTTTGTTTTAGACGTGCACAATGCACTCAGACGAGATGCAATCAATTACTGAGAAATCTAGCTCTGTGGATCAGGTTAGAAAGTCAAATGATGTCTCAGAAATACCTAAGAGACACTGTAACAGCATTAAATCCAATCCTAAAATCCCTGGAGTTGTGAGCGCTCCATTAGGGCACTGTTTCAGTGAGCAAGCCAAGGAGAATCATCTGCGAAGCTTTCCCATAATCCAGGGAAGAAATTGCATCAGGACCTGCAGCTTGGCTCCAGAGAAGAGAAAATATGAGGAAATCTAATGTCCGCTGATCAGTGCATGTAGTCTGAGGACTGTACAGAGCAACTGATTTAGGCGTCAGTTGACTCTGGGCATGAAAAGACAGTGATAAGTGGAGCATCAACAATTTTATTCCTAATCATTTCCTACCCTAGGCATTTCCTAGCCACCAGATTTAATACATGTAGGAAAATTCAAATAAATTGTAACAAAAGACTTTCCTCCTCTGTAAGAGAAAGTTTGTCTTTGGACACCTAACGCCCATGGAGAAGGCATTTCTAGTTAAATAGGTGTCCACCGAGATGCTCAAGTTACCGTATTCCATGTTTCTTCTGAAATCTGGACCTTTCTTTTTAATCTGTGTTGTCCTTCAGATTAAATAAAATAAAATTAAAAGATGGGTTGTTAGCAGTTTCTTGAATTCAATTATGACACTCTACATATGTACAGCTTCAACTACCCTATATTCCAAAAGTGATGACTATCCTTTCTGTGAGTTGAACAAGGTCAGGAAAACCCCTTGGTCCAGCCCTGGTGTATGGCCAGAGAGACACATATGCTTCTAGCTGAAAAATGTCCATCTGCCTGTATCATATGGTCTAAAAATCATGCTACAAAGCTCCAGTGGCTCCTAGCAGAAAAAGTTTCTCTACCCTTGTTACACAACCACGCTAAGCACATGTACCTAACGTAATTTTATTCTATGAACATGGGATCAATGATATTTACTATATGCCAGGGAAATTACTTGTATTGTTTGAGGATGGGGGCTATACCAGATGGTTGGTGCTCAGGGCTTATGCCTGGCTCTTTAGGCTCAGGTATCACTCTTGGCAGTGCTCAGTTCACCATATAGGTGCCAGGAATGGAATCTGTATCAGGGTTTATTCTTGGCTCTGAACCTAGGGATCACTCCTGGTAGAGTTCAGGGGCCCATATATGGTGTCATTGGTTGACCTTAATCAGTCATGTGCAAGACCCTGTTCCTTCTACTCTTAAGCTCTCTCTGCTCTCAGGAATCATATTTTTGTTGTTTAGGTCTGTGGTGCTCAATGTTAATTCCTAGTTCTGTGTTTCAGGGTCACTCCTGGCAGTCTTGGAACACCATATGGGTTGTGAAGATTGAACGTAGGTTGACTGCGTGCAAAGCAAATATCTACTTGATGTACTGTTGCTCTGGCCCCAAAGGATCACATTTGTTAAATTAGACTCACCTAGCTCAAATGACACTTGACTTGCAGGAACTTCTTCATTCCCCCAATTCTACTTTCCTGCATTAACTGGCTAAGCCTTTGTGTGCTTTCATCAATGTCTAGTTTAGTAGAAGAAATGTATCTATCTCCTTATATTGATGCTATAGTATTTCAATAAGCAGATTGCCTTAGAATGTGTGCTGAAAAATTAATTTAAAATACGTGTTAAAGCATCCAAAATCATTCCACAATGAGATATAATCTAGGTTTATACTACTGCCCCATATAACCGTATAACAAAAGTAGAAACAGTATCTTAGATATTCTATATGTACATTAGATATTCTATATGTACAATGTAAAAATATTTAAAAAATAAAGGTATACAGACATGTAAATTAGGCTGTGATAAATTACTAACATACTTTTATTGAGAGATAATGAAATTCTATTGATTGCAATAGTGTTGAAATCATTATTCTCATTATTCTCAACCATTGTACCACAGTAAACCACTTCATCCTCCTTGGCCTCTCCAATTCAGTTAAGTTAAGATGAATTAAAATTATTCTTGTTGTTTCTGCAGATAGAAAGAACTGCCAATTTATTGAGAAAATACATAAAAGTCTCTTCAATACTGTCATTCTTTTGGTTATAGGAGAAAAGTAAGAAACAAGTTTTGTTCCTGTGTAAAGCTTAACAAGGCGAGAAACAGAGAATGGAAAACCCTAATATGACCTTCAAACAAAAAGTCCTTTGAAAACTATGAAGTAAGTGACTTCCTTCCCTCACTTGGCAACACCATTCAATCTCTAAGTATTTCCTATTCAATCCTTGACCTTTCAAATGAGGTCATTACCAAAGGAAATGTCTTATTTCAAGAGGAACTGCTGACTAGAGATCTTAGAGAGTCTGAGAGGGTAGACCTTATTAGATCCTGTTCTGAAGGGCAAGAGGAAGGGAGAGGAAAGCTCTTTGACAATGAATTCACTTGCTAATGAATTTTAAGCACTTAGCTGTTTCATGAATGTAAAGCTGTGTTATATGGAAGTGAATTCTGCATAAGTAGACCTTTCAAAACATATATACTAATTGTTTATCTAATGAAAGAATACTGATTAGCAATTATTGCCTATTGATAAGGGCATATTTGCTTAAGAGACTTAATATAACAAAAATAAATTTGGGACTGATAAAAACCCTCCATCAAATACAACTATGACTATATTGTCATTATATACTTTATAAAATTTAAGTTATTCTTATAAATTTCTTTATATAAAATATTCATCTAAAACTTCTAAAATAGTATTTAAGCATTTAAGATATAAATAGAAATAGGTGCCTTGCTGATATATAAACTAATTACTGGGAAAGAGTACACTATTATAATTACACTAATTCTATTTATAGTGATCATATAATAGTAGCTCCAGTACTGAAATTTCCACTGCTACTTTGCTTTTCTAATAATTCTAGTATCTTAGTCATAGTATCCAGAGTAAAACTTAGCATGGAATTTAGTTAAGCATATTTAACTCATAAGATATAGATAAATATAAAATAAGTAAATTTCAAGACATAACACTCTGATAAAAAGAGTAGATGCAATGGATTTAAATCCAGAAACTGTTGAGAAATGAATTTTTTTCTAACTTCATCTATCATATGATTAATTTGTATGTATTTTAAATATTGGGAGCCAGAGCGATAGTCCAGCAGGTAGGGCGTTAGCCTTGCACGCAGCCTGCCTGTGCCGGCCCGGGTTCGATCCCCGCCATCCCATATGGTCCCCTTCCCTGAGCACCGCCAGGAGTAATTCCTGAGCAAAGAGCCAGTTATAACCCCTGAGCATCGCCGGGTGTGACCCAAAAAGCAAAAACAAAGTAAAATAAATAAATATTGTTATTAGATGGTTGGTTAATATCAAATATTGAACTGCTTATAAATAATAATGGAACTATTTCAGGTAATCTAAGAGTCAATATCTGAGTTTAGAACTTTAGAGAAAGTCATTTAACAAGCAAGTTCTCCCAGGAGATACAAGTAGGAAAGTATAGGAAACAACTTAAGAAAAAATAAGTCAAAGAAGGCTAAGATTTCATTTTAGATTTAGATTAAATAATATCCCAGGGAGAGTTGTGGGGAGTAAATTGTGTAGATTGTTCCATCTGGAGTCCGAGAAACAGATTAGTATCCCACTTGCTATAGGCCAGCTGTGTGGCCATAAGTTGTTTATATAAAGGATAAATCTCTGATATAAGCACAATTATCTTAAATCCATCTTTGACCCCAGTCTTTAGCCACAAAGCATGTAGAGCTTACGGAATGGGTATACAATTTCCTAAAATCAGGGTCCATGAATTTTTGGAGGCGACACCAAAGATTATCCACTTGAGGAAGCATGTCGAATCTTAATCTGTCATACTAGTAATTTCTAATAACATTATTGAAGACCTTGTAGTCACCTCTCCTAAATCCAGTTACCACCACTATCGCCACCAATATTTCTATTTCTTTTACTTCCATCTTAAAAAGTAGATATTCAATTTTTCCTCTACAAAGATTAATTAAAATTTCCACCATTTGGGGCTATTAGATGAGCTGGGGTTGCTTTCCCCACCTCTGTCCCATCCAGGAGGCCCGGTGACCTGCCCACAAACTGCTCCCAGACTGTCAGCAGTGAACTAGAGATGCAGATACACAGGACAGAGCTGCTACCAACTCTCCCTGTGCTGGGCTGATCATGAGGCATCTGGAAGGGAGAACGGGTTCTGACCCTGGCCCACCACCCCAATAGAGCATCAGAAGAAGTCAGAGGAACCCCTGCTCCATGAGGACAGACATTATCAATATCTGGACTCCACAGCTCGTCAGAGCTCCACCCTACAGAGAAGTCTATTTCAAGCCCAAGTATGCTGGTTTCTGTGGCTAAAGTCAGGAGGCTTCCATGGAGATGGAGCCGGGGTCCCTTTTCCCCACCTGTGTCCCATTGGAGGCCCTATGGACCCACCCAAGAACTGCTCAGGTGTTGGAATACAGGCCTAGCTAGCTTGGGAGCTTTGCTGTTTTATTCACTCACAGGTTAATCTATTTACACGTTCTTAAGCCAGAGTTCATCACTATCACTGTCACTGTCTTCCCGTTCATCATCGATTTGCTCGAGCAGGCACCAGTAACATCTCCATATGTCCTGTCTCATGCAAGTTGAGCCCAAGGGCATCTGCTTGCTCCAGGAACATAAAGAGCCTCAAACCATTCCATTAGGTGATGGGAATGAGGTCTATAATTGTTACTGGTATTTGGCATATAAATATGACATGGGTAGCTTGCCAGGCTCTGCCGTGAAGCCAGAGTTCATACCAATGAGGTCTCTCTTCTATGTAAACACTGATGGAGGGTGTGGCGGTTACAGAAGACACCTTGTCTCTGAATGAGTAACTTCTGACTTATTATCATACATCTACTAAGACTTCTATGTTATATAGATTGGGCACAGCTCCTCTTTATACCCACTGGACCCAGCGTGGGACAGTTAGAATTTACCAGGAGACTACCACCCTTGCTATGTTGAAACTATCATTTAAGATTATAGGAAGGGTCATACTAGTTTGCCCTCAAGCAGGCGAGTGTGACCCTTTCAGTATACAGAGAACAAGATACTCAGAATCACCCTGATGCAGATAAAACACTTTTCTACTATCTAGAAGCTGTTTATGGTTCTTTGTTGACAAGACCCTCCCTGAAGTTAGGATTACTTTGGTGTATATAAGAGAACTGACTTGAGGCAATGCTCTCTCTTTGGTAGGACTCCTTTCTGGTCGGACCCTCTTTGGTAGGAGTCTTTCTCTGGTGGGATCGTCTTTGGTAGGAGACTTGGGCCCTCATGTATGGTCTAGGTTCTGACCAGAGCTGAGGTCTTCCATTATTTTGGATTGTGGTGGTAGAGCTTTTTTACTATTAAAAGCCCTATTGGAACTGAGCCAAACTCGTGAGTTTTCATCCGGTGTTCTATGTCAAAAATGGTTTAACACTCCCGGGCTGTTGGCCATGAACCAGAGACACAGATACATGGCGCAGAGCTGCTATCAGCCCTCCCTACTGCATGCAGCTGCTTTGCAGACATGCGGTTCATCAATAAATGCAACAACTGGGAACCTACCTGCTTCTGCGAGTATCCCATCCACATGGCAGAGCCATGTTCAATAATCTTTTGGTCAGTCATGTTGAATAATGTACTCCTTGCCAGTAATTAGTTTAGATATCAACAAGAATCTAATTCTATTTGATGAAATCACAGAATATGAATGTTTAAACTAAATAGAATAAATATATACAAAAGAAATTAGCACAGTATCCTCATATGCCATTATGTATTCATATAATGCCAGAAAATCCTAAAGCCATCTTGCCATTAAAGAGTAGCAATAAATACAGTGTGAAAAAAGCAGGAAAAAAAATGGCAGAGGTTCAGATGTACTCTCTAGACTATTTTCAAGTCCCTTATATGTCATTTATGCAAAGGAAATTCACTTGTATACATATTTGCATGTCATTTTCTGTGTTTATCCAGACTAACTTACTTGCAATTTGGAGACAACCGCTGGACTAGAGCTGTTACCGACTGGATCCCACGGGATGTCAAAAGATCACGTGGCCGCCCACCTACAAGATGGTCAGACTTCCTTGTAAAGACCCTGAAGGAACGATTTGAGGCTCTTCATATTCCTGAATCAACCAGATGCCATTGGGCTACATTGGCACGTGATAGGGTCCAATGGAAATGTTACTGGCGCCCGCTCGAGCAAATCAATGAATAACGGGATTCAAGTGATCAAGTGATCAAGAACTTACTTAAGTACTTCCCAGGTTTTCCATCTTTTTTCAAATCCAATCAACATGTTTCATAAAATTAGAACACAAAAACACATTTATTCTATAGTTCATATAAGTTAAATGCATATATTGATATATTCTATATCCTTTTTTTCCCTCAAAGTTTTCAGCATTAAAGAGGAATTAGGTGGGGGCTGGAGCATGATAGTCTAGCAGGTAGGGCATTTGCCTTGCTCAGGGCCGACCTGGATTCGTTTCCTGGAATCCCATTTGGTCACCTGAGCACCGACAGGAGTAATTCCTGAGTGCAGAGCCAGGAGTAACCCCCTGAGCATTGCCAGGTATGACCAAAAAAAAAAAAAAAGAGGAATTAGGGACAATTAAATAATTTGGAAATTAAATTAAAATTATTAAAGAACCTTGTTACTAGAGCCTAGTGAGTAAACTACTCAATATGAAGTGTTTACTTGATAGTATACTAATATGTTTCTCCTTATTAATTTCCCAGTTACTAGGAATATATCACAGTTGAACTACTAGAAGTTGAAGTATTAAAACTTTCATAGAGAAAACTTTATGTATACTTGTTTAGTCAAATTACTATACCTCTTGTGCTACCTGGCAGAGAGAGTAAAGAAGAGTAATTAAGTGTTGGAGGACATGTTTAGCTAATCTGGGAGTTTTGTTGTTTTGCTCACTCCCAGCTTAATCTTATTTAAGCCAAGGTTCATTCTAATGAGATCTCTCTTCTATGTAAACACTGCTAGAGGGTGTGGCAGTTACAGAAGTCACCTTGATTGAATAACTTCTGACTTATACATCTACTAAGACTTCTATGTTTTCTAGATTGGGCACAGCTCCTCTTTATACCCACTGCAACCAGCGTGGGACAGTTAGAATTTACCAGGAGACTACCACCCTGGCTATGCTGAGACTAAAGGAAGACTATAGGAAGGATCATACTAGTTTGCTCTAAGCAGGCGAGTATGACCCTTTCAGTACATGAGAACAAGATACTCAGAATCACCCTGGTGCAGATAATAATAAGGACCTTGTGGGTACCATCTAGATTACATGAAGCTCATGAAGTTAAGATGTATTACTTTATATCAGCCCCTCTCTCTCCAGTGTTTTACATAAGAGATCATCTCGGGATTAGTCCTTGGTATAACCTTTGTTTATACCTGCAATAGGGTGTGGCACTACACTCTGTTTAGGGTTCTTTGTTGGCATGACAACCACCCAATTGGATTACTTTGGTGTATATAAGGGGCTGACTTGAGGCCCCTTCACCTTTTGCCTTTGGTTCCTCAGCCTTCAGCTTTTTGGCTCCTGTGGCTATTGGCTTTTGGCTTTGGTCTTTTGCTCTTTGGCCTTTCGCTCCTTCTGGGTAGGACTCAGCTCGGGTGACATCCTCTCTCTTTGGTGGGAGACTTATGCTCTTGTATGGTCTAAGTTCGGACCAAAGCTAGAGTTCGTTCATTATATTGGATTGCTGTGGAAGAGCTTTTGTACTATTAAAAGCCATTTTTGGAACTGCACCGACTCGTGGGTTTTCATCTTTCTCCCGGCATCCTCGGAGGTAGAAGACAACCTCTGTCCTGACACTGTCGGGGACCCCAGCAGAGTTCCCCGACAATTAAGTAATTATGTTTTTTTGCTTTTAGGGTCACACCCGGCGATACTCAGGGGTTACTCCTGGCTCTGCACTCAGGAATTATTCCTGACGGTGCTCGTGGGACCATATGGGATGCCGGGGATCGAACCCGGCGGCGTGGGCCAGCTGCGTGCAAGGCAAAAGCCCTCCCCTCTGGGCTATTGCCCCGCCCCCAGGCCCCCCAGAGTAATTATGTTTAACATAGTTTTATTAGAGGAAAAGAAAGCAGATAAAAGTTGGGTTCGAATGAGAGATGTTTGTCTTGCATTCCTGGAACCTGGATTCCATCACAACACCCAGATTGTTCTCTCGGTCCCTCTAGGAGTCATCCCTGAGCACAGAGCTAGGAGTAAGCTCTGAGCACCCAGGTATGGCCCAGAAACAACAACAGAAGTAAATGCTATGATATCAGTTTCTTATCTTCTAAGCCAAATGAATTTCACCAAGTGAATCAATTTCTCTAAGATTTAAGAACATTTGAGGCTTTAAGAAAAATAGTAGCTGAATTTCATCTTGACTTTATAAATATTTGGATATTGATAGATTACACACTTGCTATATAATTATTGTTTGCTCTCACTATAAATCTAATGTGATACCTACATCAGTAAATATTTCTTTTCTCTTAATTTTCAATTTGCCTTTTTTGCTTCGAAATGACATTGGGTAAAAGTGTTAAGTTATTTTTCAGTGACTAAGATACAAAAGCAGTCCACAGAATGGGAAAGAATATTCACCCAATACCCATCTGATAAGGGGTTAATATCCAGGATATATCAGGCACTGGTAGAACTTTACAAGAAAAAAACAAACAACCCCATCAAAAAATGGGGAGAAGAAATGAACAGAAACTTCAGCAAGGAAGAAATTCGAATGGCTAAAAAAACATATGAAAAAATGCTCATCATCACTAATCATCAGAGAGATGCAAATCAAAACAACAATGAGATATGACTTTACACCACAGAGACTGGCACATATTCAAAAGAGCAAGAACAACAAGTGCTGGAGTGGATGTGGGGAAAAGGGGACACTCATCCATTGTTGGTGGGAATGCCGGCTGGTACAGCCTTTCTGGAAAACAATATGGACTTTCCTCCAAAGACTAGAAATTGAACTCCCATTTGACCCAGCCATACCACTCCTGGGGATCTACTCTGGGAAACCAAAAATACGCAGCAGAAACACCATCCCTACTTTTATGTTCATAGCAGCATTATTCACAATAGCCAGAATCTAGAAGCAACCAGAGTGCCCGAAAATCGATGACTGGATAAAGAAGCTTTGGTACATCTACACAATGGAATACTATGCAGCTATTAGAAAAAATAAAGTTATAAAATTTGCCTATAAATGGATGGACATGGAGAAGATTATGTTGAGTGAAATTAGCCAGAAGGAGAGAGACAGATACAGAATGACTGCATTTATTTCACTGTCTGTCACTGTCTTCCCGTTCATCATCGATTTGCTCGAGCGGGCCCCAGTAACATCTCCATATGTCCTGTCTCACGCTAGTAGAGCCCAAGGCATCTGCTTGCTCCAGGAACATAAAGAGGCTCAATCCATTCCGGAATTAGGTCTATAATTTTTACTGGTATTATTTGCATGGCATAAATATATATGTACATATTATGATACCAATATCCAAGGTCAAGTGAAACATATATCAGGAGGTCTTGTCAAAAGTGGAAATTATCACAAACGAGTGGGAGTCAGAGGTTAGGTAAGACAGAAAATGGAACAGTGTGCTAATAATTGTCGAGGATACTAATGCCAACCTAGAACTGAGCATTAAATAGAGGCAAAAGGATACACATGACAACCTCTTAATGTATGTTCTGTAATCCATAGTCTGGAAGGGAAGGAAAAGAGAAAGAGAGAGAAAGGGAAAGAAATAAGGAACCTGCCATGGACGGGGGCTGGGGAAGGGGGAGGGAACCGGGGACGGTGGTGGTGGGAGATGGGCACTGGTGGAGGGACGGGTGCTAGAACACTGTATGACCAAAACCCAAATATGAACTTTTTAATTGTGTATCTTTTTATTTGTATATCTCACGGTGGTATAATAAAATACTTAAAAAAAGTGTTAAGTTATTTGGGAGCAGAGTGATAGTTCAAATCCAGGTCACTTGCCTTGCATGAATCTGGCCTGATAAATGTGACCCTTACAAACAAACCAGAAATCAAGCCCTGAGCAACACTGAGTGTAGCTGCATCTCTCCCTGTGAAAGTGCTGAGGGCCCAGAGTGTTGGATAATACAGAAGGCATGGTGCTTGTGTTGCATGCAGACAACTCAGGTTCGATTCCCAGCACCACGCATGGTCCCTCGGCACCACCAGGAGGTGATCCTTGAGCACGGAGCCAGCAGTAAATACTGAGCACTGCTGGCTGTGGATAAACAAAACAAAACAGTATTAAGTTCCATAAAAAGAAAAAAAATATTTCTGTTTAAAGATATGTACCTCATACAGTAACTAACATTTAAATTTTTGTCAATATGTATAATCCCATGTTGGTAGATTTATCCTACAGGTATGTGTGAAGTTTTAAAGAGAATCTGGTGATAAAAATAATAGTCCAAAATGTTCTATGTGGATTAAGTAAATTCCAAAAGAAGGAATTTCTCCCTAAGTCACTTGGGAAGGTCTCCATGCATAACTCTGAATGGTCAAATGTGTTAAGCGGATGAAAATGGTGGAACTGGCACCCGTCCTGGCTTAGGAGAGACATAGGTATGAGCAATAAATTTTCTATTGTGTCTTTAAGTTACTGGATTGTTGAGCAATATGTGCCTATGACATGGATTCATAGAAGAAAAAAATAATCATAAAGTGTTGGAAATATACATAGATGTTGATTTCAAAGACAAAATTGAAACAATAAGAGTTGAAATAAGAAGTCTGGGAAGACGCTTGAGATTTCATAGAGTAAACAGAATTCATAGGAAGAAGTGATGGAGAATCACATAATTCAATAACTAGCAGTGTCATTTTTTGTTGTTGTTGTTTGTTCTTTAGAAGTTGGTCCTGCCATAACAGAAGGTATTTCTGGTAAAATTCATAATTGTGGGTAGCACTTCTAGCTTTCATTCCTATAGAGAGTTAAGAAAGTCATAAAAGTGAGCCTTCACAGATGTCAAATAAAAAAAATCCGCCTTCTACAGAGGCTCATCATGGCAAGGTGGACTCCAAGTTTTTCGTGGAGGCCTATTAGAAACACCTTGAACAACCCTACCCTTTGGATGGCAAAAATCAGTCTGAAAGTCAGAGTCAAATTCTGAAACAATTTTGTCAAAATACATAGCATGAGACACTATAAATATGCATTTAACTACTAAGATTTATATATACATATACATGCATATATGTGTGTGTGTGTATATATATACATATATATATATATATACACACAAACACACACACTCTTTCCTGCTTTTATACTGGTCAAAAACTTGAAGAAAATTGCTGATGACAATTTCTACAACTGTATAGAGTAAGTGAATATTGATTCCTATTTGATAGATGAATAAACTAGATTTAAAATGGAATATCCCAGGATTATGAAATAAACAAGTGATAGAGATGTACTCAACTGCGTTAAGATTTTATTCCTAAACATATTTTATGTGTTGAGTAAATAAATTTTAGATGAGAGTAGAGAATTATTTAAGCAGTTAAAATAGTGACAGTGCACACACCTCGGAAAGGAGTTATTTTGACATTAACAATTGTTTTGTTAAGAAAATTTATACTATCTGATCTTGTATAGAATTATATCCTATTATTAGAAGAGCCGAAATTAATTAGAAATACTACTTTCTTTGTTAATGATTGTATCCCTTCATCATTATTGTTACCAGGTATAGGTGAATAAGTCATAAGATTATTTCCAAAGATGACTCATGGCAGTGAAGAGAAGTGTCTAAACAAACGTGCCAATATTTTAAACTTCAATTTATTTTTTATTGTCTGGCCCAATCCACTTTATTTTGATATAATCAGTGGTGAAAGTAATGCCATCAAGTATTAGGGGAAGCTTTTAACTAGAGTCATGTGCTGTTTAAAGCTGTTGGACTGAGTTTAAAGACTCAGAATGTTGGAGAACACACACACACATACACACAAAACCACACTAAATTTCTTTTGTAATAGATTTTAAATTAAAGGACTAAACTCTATAAATATTACACAATGGCTAGAAAAAAATGAAAGCTAATTAACGTCAATTTATTTTTGAGTTGGTAACTGTGTAATAATCTTCCATGGAGTTCAAGAACAAAGGATTAGTAGACTTTGTGAAGAATTTAGAAAAGGGGTTAAGATGGGAGCCAGAGCAGCCATGTGGAACTCAGCTGGCTTGTTACAGGCCTACATCTGATCCACTGAAATAGTGTGAATAAGATGTTTTGTGCATAGCACCACATTTAAAAATCTATATATTTTTAAATGTATAGCTGGTGTGATGCCCTCCCCACTGGGCTGTCGCTCCAGCTCCTAGCCCTGGATTTCCTATTCAGCTCCCCTTCCCCTAGTTCCCCGCACCCATACCCACCACCCAGGTGCTATCAGGGATGAACCCCAGGGCCTCATACATGCAGGGCAACTGTGGTGTCCTTGGGCTGCACCCATGACCCGTTATAAAAACCCTGAATTTTTTCACTCCAGCCTAGAGATTTATGAACTTGAAGACTTTGCACGAGTTCATCAATTTCTCCAGGCCTGGCATATGGTGCTCATCATACCTCTTCTTGCTTTTTTGGGTTTGGGGGGGTGTTTGCTGCATTACAAAGGGGCCCCTCCACTCTTAAGACTGACAGTAGTGCAGGGGGACGGGTGTGGGGGGTGGGGCTCTGGGTGGGCAGTTCTGGGCCTCAGTGACTTGGGCGAGGGGCAGGTTATTGCCATGCCAGAGACTGATTGTGAAAAACTCACGGTGATTTTTTCAGTCTAAGTATTAAAAGCTTTTAAAATTTTTTTAAAAATCTATATATTTTGGAGAGCAGATGTTGGATAGATAGCACACCTGGTAGGGAATTTTCTTTGCATGCAGTCAAACAAGATTTATACCCTTAGCACTGCATCTGATCTCCTAAACACTGACAGGAATAATTCCTGAGCACTGAGCCAGAGTAAGCACTTAGCACCTCTAGATGTGGTTCAAACAACCTGTTCCATTAAAAGATGTGTTTGATACATGGGCCATGATCCAGAGACTTGTATATCAATATTGAAAGAGATCAACAAGTGACAAAGATGTTTCTGGTCCCCATACCAGGCTGAGTGTACTGGGGCATCCTGGAGGGAACAGGTGAGGTCCCAGCCTGTTGAGCCCCCAACAAAGTCCAGGAGCAGGCTGTAGAAGATCCCTTCTACCCCAGGAGATCAGTGGGCAATAGACAGAGAAAGATGTAGGGATGCAGCAGAGTTTCAAGAGGCTTTACTTACAAGGTTCTGGCATACAAATCAGCAATAGGAAAAACCCTAGACTTTGGGCCCTGGCTGGGCCCCAGCCACACGTAGGCCAAGATGGCTGCCACCACATGTCAAGGCCCAACAGGGAAGAGAACAGGGAGGAGGAGAGGAGAGCAAAGAGAAGCCAAATGGTAAAAAAAGCCCCTCTTCTTTCTCCTAACTTATTTTATAGATAGAAGCCCGCCAAAACCTTCCAACTAGCCCATCCTAGGCTGGGCTATCTCGAGATGAAGCCATGCAATCAATCCTTTAGAAATGCAGATATTCAAGTTGGCCTTTATGACTCGAGATTCATAAAAAGCAGAGCTGATTCCCTGAGCTAAAAATCTGCCTAGCAGAGTGGGGTAGGGGCTGAATCTCTGAACCAGAAAGAAGTTCAGAATGTAATTTGCTTGAAACGACATAAATACCTTTTACCATGAATATATAGCTGACTGATCCCAGACTCTGGATCCCACTAAGGTCCAAAATCCATCAGAATGATTCACTTTGGCATTACCTTTAGAATCAGAGACACATCAGTTTGTCCGTGGTGCACTGATATGTCTCTTTGAACTAGAAGAATTGATTACATGATGGTTGATCCAACATGGCCAAGTACTCTTGGAATATCTACATGCATGTTGCATGCAAGGAGCTGTGGGAAGAGAATATTGAACTGGGGCAAGCGAGATTCATGATAAAAAATATTATACCACTTCTTCTCTGATTGCTATGGCAAGTACTTCCAGTACTATATTGAATAAAAGAGGTGAGAGTGGGCAACCTTGTCTTGTCCCTGATCTCAGGGGGATGGCTTTTAATCTTTCCCCATTTAGAATGATGCTCGCTGTGGGCTTTTGGTAGATGGCTGTAACTATCTTGAGGAAAGTCCCTTCATTCACATTTTCTGGAGGGTTTTAATCATGAACAGGTGCTGGATCTTGTCAAATGCTTTCTCTGCATCTATTGATAGGATTATATGGTTTTTATTTTCTCTTTTATTGATATGATCTATTATGTTGATTGACTTGCGAATGTTGAACCACCCTTGCATTCCCGGGATGAAAGAATATCAAGGGTATCCAGATAGGCAAGAAAGAAGTCAAGCTATCATTATTTGCGGATGACATGATATTATACCTAGAGAAACCTAAACTCTCTACTAAAAAACTCCTAGAAGCAATAGACGCATATAGTAGAGTGGCAGAATACAAAATCAACATCCAAAAGTCGGTGGCTTTCCTATATACAAATAACGAAAGAGAAGAAAGGGATATTAAGGAAACTATTCCATTCACAATTGTGCCACAGAAAATCAAATACCTAGGAATCAACCAAGTGTGTAAAGGACCTGTACAAATAAAACGGCAAGACACTGCTCAAAGAGAAAAAAGAGGACACAAGGAAATAGAAACATATTCCCTGCTCATGGATGGGGAGAATCAACATTGTCAAACGGTAATACTCCCTAGAGCTCCATACAGATTCAATGCAGTCCCTATAAGGATACCCATGACATTCTTCAAAGAAATTGACCAAATGATCCTGAAATTTGTATGGAACAATAAACCCCCAAGGATGGCTAAAGCGTCCTTGGGAAAAAGAAGATGGGAGGCATCACCTTTCCCAACTTCAAACTGTACTACAAGGCAGTAGTAATTGAAACCGCATGGTATTGCAATAAAAACAGACCTGTGGACCTATGGAATAGAATTGAGTATCCTGACACCCAGCCTCAAACACATGATCATTTAATCTTTGATAAAGGTGAAAAGAGTCTAAAATGGTGTAAGGAAAGCCTCTTCAACAAGTGGTGTTGGGAAAACTGGGCAGCGACATGTAAAAAAATGAATTTGGACCTATGTCTAACACCATGCACAAAAATCAGATCAAAATGGATTAAAGATCTCAATATCAGACTTGAATCTATGAAGTACATTGAAGAAATTATAGGAAAACCCTCCACGACATTGAAGCTAAGGGGCATCTTCAGGGTGGGACATCACTGACAGCAACTGGAGGAAAGGATAAACATATGGGATTACATGAAACTGGGGGGCTTCTGCACCTCGAAAGAAACAGTGACTAAGATACAAGGGGCAGTCCACAGAATGGGAGGGAGTGTTCACCCGTACCCATCTGATAAGGGGTTGATATCCAGGATATATCAGGCACTGATAGAGCTTTACAAGAAGAAAACAAACAACCCCATCAAAAATGGGGAGAAGAAATGAACAGAAACTTCAGCGAGGAAGAAATTCGAATGGCCAAAAAACATATGAAAAAAATGCTCATCATCACTAATCATCAGAGAGATGCAAATCAAAACAACAATGAGATATCACTTTACACCACAGAGACTGGCACATATTCAAAAGAGCAAGAACAACAAGTGCTGGCGTGGATGTGGGGAAAAGGGGACACTTATCCATTGTTGGTGGGAATGCTGGCTGGTGCAGCCTTTCTGGAAAGCAGTATGGACATTCCTCCAAAGAATAGAAATTGAACTCCCATTTGACCCAGCCATACCACTCCTGGGAATCTACTCTGGGAAACCAAGAATATGCAGCGGAAACACCATCCCTACTTTTGTGTTCATAGCAACATTGTACACAATAGCCAGAATCTGGAAGCAACCAGAATGCCAGAAAATAGATGACTGGATGAAGAAGCTTTGGTACATCTACACAATGGAATACTATGCAGCTGTTAGGAAAAATGAAGTTATAAAATTTGCCTATAAATTGATGGACATGGAGAAGATTATGTAGAGAATCTCTGGAGCAGACACAAAGGGAGCTCAGGCAGAATTGGATTGATTTCATAATTTTATGTGGTATAATATTTTTTATTTATTTATTTATTTATTTTTAATTTTTTTATTTTTACAATTACAAAGATATACAATTAAAAAATTCATATTTGGGTTTTGGTCATACAGTGTTCCAGCACCCATCCCTCTACCAGTGCCCATCTCCCACCACCAACGTCCCCAGTTCCCTCCCAACTTCCCCAGCCCTCCTCCATGGCAGGTTCTTTATTTCCTTCCCTTTATCTCTCTTTTCCTTCCCCTCCAGACTATGGATTACAGAACATACATTAAAGGGTTGTCATGTGTATCCTTTTGCCTCCATTTAATGCTCAGTTCTAGGTTGGCATTAGTACCCTTGACAATTGTTAGCACACTGTTCCATTTTCTGTCTTACCTAGCCTCTGACTCCCACAAGTTTGTGATAATTTCCACCTTTGACAAGACCTCCTGATATATGTTTCACAATACTTAATGGCATGTAAATTAGGAGGCAACCAATAACAAAATATATGCACACACTCCCTATCCTGTTTCAACATATTAATAATTTCTTACACAAGGGTTTAACAGTTCCATGATAAGATTGATCAATATAAGGAAACATTTTTTGATCATTTTAGCAAATTGCCTATAACAAGCAATATAAAGCAAAATATTGAGGGTCTGCTAAATGGGCAGATTTAATGGGTGGTTGGGAAAATTGTAAATTATGTTGGTGTGAACTTGCAATGGTGGTGGGAATATTTAATGGGTTGAATATTGAATGTCTGTAACAAATTAACATGGCTAACATTGTTACAAAATTGAGAAGCTCACTCAATTCAAAAAAGTGAAAGCAGTAACACAGAAGGCTCAATTTGTTCTTTAACAGCTTAGTGAAAAGACATGACTTTAGGAACACCATTATGAGATATATGTTATAATAAGCAATATAAAATAAATTAATTAGTGCCTGCTCAGGAAACAGGCTTTGGGGGGGTGAGTGGAAAGCTAGGAACGTTGGTGGCTGTAAGGACACATTGGTGGTGGGACTGGTATTAGAATATTGAATATTTGAAACAACTGTATTGTGAATAAGATTGTAAATTACAGTATTTAAATAAAGTAAAATTTTTCTTTTTTTTTTTTAAAGAAAGTTATTTTTATTTTTTTGTGCTGGTCGCGAGCATCACCATTTGACTATGCTGGTTCTGTCCTTTTCATTCCCTTTTATCTTTTTGTTGTTGTATCTTTTTTTTTTTGCTTTTTTTGGGTCACACTCGGCAATGCTCAGGGGTTTCTCCTGGCTCTGCTCTCAGGAATTACTCCTGGCGGTGCTCGGGGACCATATGGGATGCCGGGATCGAAACCGGACCGGCATGGGCTGGCCTAGTGCAAGACAAACGCCCTACCCGCTGGACTATCGCCTCCGGCCCCTAACGTAAAATTTTCTTAAAAGAAAGAAAGATGTGCTTGCATGAGCATATAAATATACACATATGTTATATAAAAGACTGTGTTCATAGTGGAGGATACTTGATACAACTTGAATGGAACCAGAGGTATTACGGTAAATAAAATAAGTCGGAAAGAGCAGGACAAATATCTGATGACCTCACTCATCTGGGATATAGAGAGAAAAAGCAGAGTGACAGATAGTAACAAACAACAAACCCTTGATACCTTATTATAAAGCTGAGGTGACCAAGTGGGCACAGTGGAAATGAAGAGGTGAGCTATAAGTCACATAAAACTACTGGTGGAGGATATTAGTCACTGTGCTTAAGAGATATGTAACTTTGTGAGAGCATAAGTATTAACATTATTGCAAACATGTCATCTTGACTGCAATTTAAAATGTTTTAATTTAAGATCAGCTTTTCTGCTGGGTGGAGCTCTGACAAGCTGTGGAGTCCATATGTTGAAAATGGCGGCCCTCATGGTGTGGGTGTTCCTCTGGCTTCTTGCGAGGCTTTGCTGGGCTGGTGGGCCAGGGCTAGAACTCGCCTTCCCTCCTGGCTTCTCAAGATCAACTGGGCACTGGGAGAGCCGGTAGCAGCTCTGCGCCGTGGATCTGAATCTCTGAATCAGGCATACCTGGGCTTGAAATAGACGGCTGTAGGGTGGAACTCTGAAGAGCAGGTCTGGTGATCAGCTTTTCTGCTGGGTGAAGCTCTGATGAGCTGTGGAGTCTGGATGTTGAAATTCAAAACAAATTTCCAAAAATGATTTTCAGTTTTATGTTAAAGAACATCTTCAAAATATCAAATATGACTACTTATTATGATTTTCACGTCATGTATCTTGAGAGGTTTAATTTTGCCTTACTTTCAAGTTCACAAGACAATTCTGTTTTATTAAAAGGTCAATCCACTTTGGCATTTGCAAACAATTACACAATAGCTTATAAAAATTGTCACTTTTACCAGATCACCCACCAGCAGAATGTCAAAGTATTGCTCTTGTTTTTTTTTTTGTTTTTTTTTTATTTTGCTTGTATATAAAAAGCAATAAATGAATAAATAAATAAAAATTTTTAAAAACGATTATATCTGTCTTGGCAAACAGGTAAACATGTATAGAATGTGTTAAACTGAACTATTGGTTCTGGAGAGAGAGTCCAGTAGGTAAGGCACTTACCTTGCATACGTTGACCTTAATTCAATCTCTAACACCACAATTAAGTGATTCCTGAACACATAGCCAGGAGTAAGCCCTAACCACAGCCAGGTGTGGTCTGCACAAACAAACTTATCAAGCTATCATCTACTTCAATAAATAGTGATCTGCATTTATTCACTATCAGCAGATAAATTGTAGCCCTAGTAATTATTTAAAAAAATTACTAAGACTGCATTTCGACTCTCAAATTGTTTTACAATTCAGGTAACAAATACAGGTTTTATTTTTTCTAAATTATTAAAGTGTTACAAGGATCAAAAATGGTATACATTAGATGCTGTCTCCACTTTATTCTTTGGCCATAATTTACCAAATGCCAAACTGAAAAGTCTTCCATGTATTTACTTTCTGTTGCTATCAAAGGAATATATAAGCATTAAGGGTTTTAATAATAATGAGGGAAACTGATCATAACTGAGTACATAAAATACAAGTGAGTCTAAAAAGACATGTATCATTTTCTCAAGAACCCAAAGAAAATGAACTTGTTCTAAAGAAATTGATTTTTATGCAAGCATGAATGCATTTCCATTTAATTCATTTTCTGATCATTAAATTTAAAACCCATATAAGTCTAAAATGTAGTTATAGAATCTATGATGTGTTGATGAAAAAATGTTTTCTTTGGTTATTTTAAGATAAAATTATAGACTATGTGTGCCAACATTAAAATCTATACTCTTTCAGACAGGGTTGCTAGAAGTTAATTAATATTTCCAAGTCTAAGCAAAAGACTGGAGTAAAAAACATAGGATATCATGTTCAGCAATATTTGGTTCTTAATTTTATTCTGTTATTTTTGACATCTTTTCTTCATGTAAATGTTATCTCTCTTACCTCCACACACTTCCTCTTCCTTTGGTTACATTCTTCCTGCTAATTTTTAATGTTGACATTAAACCTAGAGCTAAGGCATGTTCTTTGTTTAATCTTCAAGGGAAAGAATAAACAAAGAATTATAAAGTGTTGATTTAGTGGACAGCTTAGATATGACCTGAGGGAAGTTAAACTTTTGCTTATTTCAACAATTCAGCACTGCAGCTGAAACAATGTTCTAGTCCCTTATCTATAATATCCCAGCGTATTTGGAGAAAAAAAAATTTAATATGCAGCATATTTCGTGAATTCCATAAAGCATTTTGGTAGAAAATATTTTGTTTATAGTTTTAATAAAAAATTATGAATAATTGGCCAGAGAGACGGTCTAAAGGTTTGCTCATTCATGTAAACCCAATTTCAAGCCCTACACCACATGTTGTCCACTGCACCAGCAGATTGGAATTACTGGCACTGCCCATAGCATCACAGTGCGCTATTTAGCACCAAAATCCTCTTAGGGCAGCACAGCTAACACAAGTATTGCCAGGAGTGGACCCAGTTCCTAAGCACTGCTGAACACTTGATCACTTGATCACTTGGATCCAGTTATTCATTGATTTGCTCAAGCGGGCACCAGTAACATTTCCATTGGGCCCTATCACGTGCCAATGTAGCCCAATGGCATCTGGTTGATTCAGGAATATGAAGAGCCTCAAACTGTTACTTCAGGGTCTTGACAAAGAAGTCTGACCATCTTGTAGGTGGGCAGCCACGTGATCTTTTGACATCCTGTGTGATCCAGTTGGTAATGGCTCTAGTCCAGCGGTCATCTCCAAATCGCATTACATGTCCAGCCACCTGATTTTCGATGCATTGGCAAACGAGACAGTGTCCCTGATTCTGGAATAATGACGGAGGTCGGAGCTCTGGATTCCTTCTCTCACTTGAGTGAGGCGTGCTATCCCAAGCATAGCTCTTTCGCTTCCTCTCTGGGAGACCTGAATAGCATTCTCATCCTGCTTTCACAGGGCCCAGGTCTCTGAGCCGTATGACACTTATTTCTCTCTTTAGCAGGATTCCTGGAAGCAGACTCATATGCATATGCCACTTTGGTGAAAACATTAAAAAACCGTTATGTGCTTATTAGTAGCTTATTTAAAGAGAGTTCCAGATGTACTCAATGTTATACAGAGATCAGGTCAATTAATTTCTCATCATATTTATTTATTATTGAATCACCGTGAGATGCACAGTTACAAAATTGTTCATGATTGGGTGTCATTAGGGTGCCATCGTGTTCCTTCAGCAGTGTACTTTCCATCACTAAGGTTCCAGTTTCCTCCTTCCCCCATCCCCAGCCTTCCTCTATGAAGCACTTATCTTCTCTCTTTCTCTTTCTTTCTCTCTCTCTTTCTCTCTCTCCCTCCTTCCCTCCCTCCCTCTCCCCCTCTCTCTCTCCCTCTCTGTCTTTCAGGTATTACGGTTTTCAACAAGGTTCTGAAAGATTGTCATGTTTGTCCCTTTACCTACTTTCAGCACTCAGTTCTTGTCCTAGTCCCTTCCCTATCTATCCCAGCTGCCCACATCCAATCACCATTAGGGGCAAGTTTCCTTTCATCCTATTTAGATATGTCTACTTTGTGCAAACAAACTTGGGAGTTTCCTGGGTGGGGAGCGATAGCCCAGTGGGTAGGGCGTTTGCCTTGCACGCTAGCCAACCCATGCCGGCCCTGAATTGATCCCCGGCATCCCATATGGTCCCTCGAGCACTGCCAGGAGTAATTCCTGAGTGCAGAACCAGGAGTAACCCCTGAAAATTGCCGGGTGTGACCCCAAAAAGCAAAAAAAAAAAAATTTGGGAGTTTCCAATCCAAGATAATGAAATTTATCTTTTTCATTTGTTATTTAAAGATTTTTTATAGAACTTAATATATTTCTATTCTACCTTAAAACAAAAAACTCTAGAACAAAATTTGGGTGCTTCTACTTTATAGTAGGATCAGAAGTAACAATTGGCAACTATTCCATTTAAAGGTGGCTTTTAGGATCCATCCAACATTGAGCATTTATTAAAAAAAGTCCTGCCTTTTTATTGCAGCAAAAAATTTCAGCCATGATACATGAATGACAAACACATACAAGGTACCCCGTGATCCAAACTCTTGCCTATTCCTTGGTTCCGAAACCTTGAAACATTCATCTGCTTCTGTGGAAGGCTGCTCCTCCTTTAAAACCACACTATTGTGACTAAGAGCATTGCATCACTAAGCAGTAACTCTAGTTACTCATTAAGCAGACCATTCTCCTCTTAACTTAATCAAAATGGGCCTTGTAAACCTTTGGTTCCAAATCTTGTAGGAACAAGTTCCAGATTAACATCAACCAGCAGTTTCTCGATTCTTTTTTGGTCTGTTTTCCTTCCATCACAGATACCTATCTTTTCTCATGCTTAAGTGGTTTGATTTTGTTTAAATTTCTTGCACTATAAATGAATGCTTAGCTATCACAGTTATTAATAGTCACATTTCCTTATACTGTTTCATTCTAAAAGGGAAAGTCATTGTCATTGTTTCTTAGGTAAGCTATTTGCTTCCTTATTTCAAGTTAATGTTTGGTTTTTAACATACATCAAATATATTAGATTGCTTTATGTTTTGACATCACTTATTATCTCCTGAAGTTGGTAATAAAATTTCCTCATAGAGAAATGCATTTTAAAATGGTACAGGTATTATAACCTAATGCTACAGAGATCAGAAATATTTCTCTACATGTTACCTTGAGAGGTGGAATTTTACTCTCCACCACTTCCCCATTGTTGAGAATCTGGACCGACTTTGCTAACATACTTTATCAATAGCACATATTGAACAGTCATCTTAGGAGTCTAGCCACAATGTTTTCACTTTAAATTTTTTAAGAACAGTGTTTCTCAGATATTTGAGTTGCTATGTCAGAAGTTGGACTATCCTAAAATATATTGCTGGGGGCCGGAGCGATAGCCCAGCGGGTAGGGCGTTGCCTTGCACGCGGCCAGCCTGTGCCGGCCCGGGTTCGATCCCGGCATCCCATATGGTCCCCTGAGCACGCCAGGAGTCATTCCTGAGTGCAGAGCCAGGAGTAACCCCTGAGCATAGCCGGGTGTGACCCAAAAAGCAAAAAAAAAAATATATATATTGCTGAAGGAAACTCAGAAAATTAGGTGTAAAAGCAATATAGAAGTCAGAGGTAGAAGGGAGGATAGTGATTCTTTTCTCCTGATTGTTCAGTGTGGTAATTTACATTAGTCAAATCAGATAATATATTAAGTTCTATCGTACATTAAGCTGAAATCATAGGCACTGGGAATTTATCTTTGCTCCTCAAATTTTGTTTTCACCATAATTTTCTTAAGTATAACTATTTTATGGAGGCATACATACATTTTACCTGCTCTTGGATAAATCTAACAACCATTATGATAATCATATAAGAAACCTTCAGCAAATATTTGAGAAATGAAGTACAAGTTTCCCTTCCTATTGAAATTCCCATTTGATATGACTTTCTAGGTTAAACTTGGGTAGAAGAATTCATAATTTTCCATTTATATATGAAAATAGTACTCCAAGATTCTTAAAAACAACCTACTAGTGGATATAAAATAGGACTATTGGGTTTGAAGCCTGTGACTAACTGCTACAAATTTGCTATAATTGTATGCCAGCTACAAACCACTCAGTAGCTTAATTGCTTTCATTTGAAGTAAATATTTTAAGATAATAAAAATAAAAGATATTTCAAAAGCCACATGTCTTACTCCATATTTTAGAATGTAGGATGAGCCTTTTGCATCTCCTCCTATCGAAATCATTGACAACGTTTTCCTTTGCAATACTTGACCTTCCAAAAAATCAACTCTGGATCCAGTCCTTTCATCACTTCTACTGATATCAACCTAGTTCCAAGACTCCATAATCTCTCACTTCATTTATTGACATGGTTCCTTGGTTTCCTTTTGTTTTCACCTTTGCCATCTACTTTTGGCATGGTTATCCAGAGTGATCCTTAAAAACTCCAAGTCTTTCCTCCCTTCAAAGCCTTCATTGGCTGACTTACAACAGGTTTGAATGCCCAAAGTGATTTGTTCTTGAGTTATAAAATCAAATGTCATAATCAAATATCCATCGAGCAAAGGCAAGAAACATGGGCAAAGCAAGATGCTCAACTGTTCTTGATATATTTTTGTTGAAATTAAAGTAAACTGTACACCATAAACTTGGATTTTCTTTCATGTTTTGTTTGCCCTCTTCCTACTCTATCTTTGCTCACTTCTCTATAGAAATACTGGCTCACACAGCATGCTTTAACCCTGCCAATTTATTTCTAACTCAAGTCTTTGAAGTTCCAGCTTCCTTTTGCTTGGAAAGGTCCTTCTGTAATTATCTACATGGCCTATTCCTTAATCCTCTCTGGACATGGCTCAAATGTTCCCTCTGAGAAGTCTTCTTTGACTTAACTAATTTTTTTTTCCTATTTCCAGCTTTTGTCATTTTTTTAATGTGCCAGGGCCTCACACATGCAAGGTAAGCATTCTACCATTTTTCCACATTTCTAGTCAGATTCTAGCATTCCTTAAGCTCTAAGAATTGCTTTATTTTGCATTCTAGAAAACACATCATTGTCTTTTATATACATTATATATCACTTGAACACTTGACATCAAGTTATTCGTTGATTTGCTCTAGTGGGTGCCAGTAATATTTCCATTAGACCCTATCACGTGCCAGTGTAGCCCAATGGCATATGATTGCTTCAGGAATACAAAGAGCCTCAAACGTTCATTCAGGGTCTTGACGAAGAAGTCTGACCATCTTGTAGTTGGGCGGCCACGTGATCTTTGACATCCCTTGGAAACCAGTCAGTAACAGCTCTAGTTCAGCAGTTATCTCCAAATCGCTTTACAAGTCCAGCCCATCTTATTTTCAATGCCTTGGCAAACAAGACAGCGTCCCTGATTCTGTAACAGTGACGGAGGCCAGAGCTCCAGATTCCTTCTTTCACTTGAGTGAGGTGTGATATTCCAAGCATAGCTCTTTGGATTCCTCTTTGGGAGACCTGAATAGCATTCTCATCCTACTTTCATAGGGCCCAGGTCTCTGAGGCATAAGTTAATGCAGGGAGAACAGTGGAGTTGAAGAGATTTGCCCGGAGCCTGAGGTTCTTTGTCCTTTTAGCTATTTTGTTGATGCTCTTGCAGGCATTCCATGCCGCTCTCTTCCTCCTACGCAGCTCAGGTTTTAGGTCATTCATCATGTTGACTTCTCGACCTAGGTACACATAGCTGCTGCATTCAGAGATGTTTGTTCCATTGAGAGTGAATGGGGCATCAGGAACTAGTTCATTTTCATGAACATAGTTTTGTTGAGATTCAGCTGTAGACCTATCTTTCCACATTCTCGGTCAATGATATATATATATAATGCATGCATATATACAATGATATATATACATTATATATATATATATCATTTTATTATATTATTTTTGTACACCCCTCTATGATAATAATTGTATAAGGCAAGGAATATTTGCCAAAATGTTAATTACTGCAAGCCAGAACAGTTCCTGAAGGTGCATCAGTAAAGTCCAACAATTTTCACTCTTTTTGTTACTATCGGTGATACTAGAATTTCCCTTGGTGCTTACAAAAAGCTTCAACACTGCTGCCATGTCTTCTAGTGAAGCCTGTAAGGGCAATAGACTAAAGGAAACTCTTTGCTACCCATTCTTCTCCACCTACTGCACCACATTTCTGATTGTTCTCTCTTAGCCTTTCGTTCTAGTAAAATGCTTCGCTTTTCACTACAAGGCACTACAAGACCTAGGAAAACAGTTATGAAATTTGATCACTGATCACTTGAATCTCATTATTCATCGATTTGCTTGAGCGGGCACCGTAACATTTCCATTGGACCCTATCACGTGCCAATGTAGCCCAATGGCATCTGGTTGATTCAGGAATACTAAGAGCCTCAAACAGTTCCTTCAGGGTCTTGACAAGGAAGTCTGACCATATTGTAGGTGGGCGGACACGTGATCTTTGACATCCCGTGGGATCCAGTCGGTAACAGCTCTAGTCCAGATGTTGTCTACAAATTGCAGAATGAACTAGTTCCAGGGGCCCCATTCACTCTCAATGGAACAAACATCTATGAATGCAGCAATTATGTGTACCTAGGTCGAGAAATCAACATGATGAACGACCTAAAATCTGAGCTGCGCAGGAGGAAGAGAGCAGCATGGAATGTCGTCAAAGGCATCGGAGAAATAGCTAAAAGGACAAAGAACCTCCGGCTCCGGGCACATCTCTCTGACTCCACCTTTCTCCCTGCATTAACATACACCTCAGAGACCTGGGCCCTACGAAAGCAGGATGAGAATGCTATTCGAGTCTCCCAGAGAGGAATCGAAAAAGCTATGCTTGGAATATCATGCCTCCCTCAAGTAAGAGAAGGAATCCGGAGTTCTGACCTCCGTCGCTATTCCAGAATCAGGGACGCTGTCTCGTTTGCCAAGGCATCAAAAAATCAGATGGGCTGGACATGTAATGCGATTTGGAGACATATGAAATTTATTCTATAATAAAATTTGGTGTCCTAGAACTTCATTTTTATTTCAATTTATTTTTACAGGTTACATTTTAATAAAATCTTTATCCTAAATGGTGCCAAAAAGTTCCCATTTGGTTTTCATTCTGGGATTTCTCTTCTTAAACTTTGCAGCCTTTTCTCCCCGTTGAGGGAAGTAGAATTTTGCACGAAGGAGATGGTGTTCCGATGCTGTTTGGAATTTGGGGACGACAGCAACATTGGTCAGACAAAACCATCGATTGAAGATGATGTGATAAATTTCATTGTGGAACTGTACACCAGGAGAATCCCATGTCCAACATTTCACTTCAGCCTTCAGGAACTGTGAGTTCCCATGAATGGTCTTGGTGGACATGATGAACTTAGATAGTCTCTCACCCTGTTCGTTCCATTCTAGGCCATGGGTCCCGATGTGGAGTTCTTCAGCCGATCTTCTCAGTCCTATCTTGGCATTAAAATCACCGACTATGATCTTGTAGAAGGTGTGATCTTTTTATAGAACTCCTCCAGTTCCATGTAATTTCTCAATTTCATCTCCTTTGTATTTGGATGTTGGTGCGTAGACAATAAAGATAGAAATTGCTGGCAGTGGGCCATATCTCTTCAAGTGTAATCATCCTATCTGATTTGTTAAGCATTCAAATGAATCAATGTTGATGGCCATGTTTGTGTTGACAAGGACACCAATGCCACCGATGCCTCTTTCATCGCATGTTCCAAGGAACAATTCTCCTCCGTGTCAAATAAAGTGTTATGTGACTGATGCCTTCCGTCTCAGTGAGACCAATGATGTCATACTTGATCTTTTGTGCTTGCACCATCAGATCCTCAATATATGCTTCTGATGCCAGAGTACCGGCATTGAAAGTACAGACAGTCATTTTAGTCCTTCTTCGCTTTGGCAGCCTAGGATGGCCGTGAAATTTTATCAGGCACTGCTTCTTTGCCTTTCTTACTGCTGCCTTATTGAGGGCTCTTTCAGGGTCAGGAAAATAAACATTTTTGTTACTGGTTTTGGCATATTGAACAAGCATTGGACAGCTAGCCAGTCTCTGCCATGTGGGCGCTATACTCTTATTACCTGGTAGGGCTCTCTCAGAGGGGTGGGTAGAATATTCATGGTAATTTGGAGGTAAATCGGCACTATTGCAGCAACATGGGAAGATACCATAATTGGACGGCATCAATGAAGAATACAACCGACTGGTTTTGCACCTCCATGATTGTGCGAAGAATGCCAAGAGAGAGAGAGACACAAAAGGACACCTGTCTTAAGAAACTCTCTAGCTTATTTGCCAACATGGCAAGGCACGAGCCTCAAGAGACCAAATGCTAACGTTCAAGCTTGCAAAGCAGTGCAGAGAAGCGATAAAAGAAGACCTCAAAGATAGAAGAGCAGAAATACTGGATGATGCAGCAGAAACCAGGAAATGCATTTGCACCACCCTCCTGTCCTTCTCCAACTATAAGACCAAGATGACTGCCCTCCAACACCCTGATGGATCTATCACATCTTCCAGAAAGGCAATGGAGAAGATTATCCAGGACTTCTACTCAGATCTCTTTGACAGCCACGTCAACCTGCCCACATATCAAATTCCACAGGATGGATATGTCATTCCCAACGTTCTCCTTCTGAAATCCTACATGCCATTTCGTTGGTAAAGAAGGCAACAGCACCAGGCCCAGATAAAGTCAGACACGAACACCTGAAGAATCTGACACTGGTACTCATCAATACACTCTCTCGGCTCTTCACACACTACCTGTCCGAATGCAAGGTGCCCTCCCAATGGAAAACCAGCAGGACAGTTCTACAGTTCAAGAAGGGAGACATTCATGACATTGGCAACTATCCTGAACAGGAATGGCAGAACACTAGATGAAGGACAACCATGTGAGCAAGCTGGCTTCCAGAAAGGATTCAGCACAATCAACCATATCCACACAGTAACCAAGCTCATTGAGGTTTATAGGGAATACAAGATGCTGCTCTGTCTCACATTCATTGATTTGAAGAATGCCTTTGATTCTGTGGAGACTGAAGCAGTCATTGAAGCCCTAGCCAAACAGTGTCGTCAAACCCAACACATCAAGAACCTTCGTGAGCTCTATTACGGATTCATCACCAGGATCTCACCATTCTACAAGGAAGTGATCATTGATGTCAAAAGAGGGGTTTGACAGGGTGATACCATTTCACCAAAACTCTTCAGTGCCAACCTTTAGAACATCATGCAACGATTAGAATGGGAAGGAATGGGAGTGAAGATAGATGGTCGGCAACTACACCACCTCCGCTTCGCTGATGACATAGTTCTAATAACACCAACAATTAGCCAAGTGGCACAAATACTGGCTGACTTCGACCGAGAATATGGAAAGATAGGTCTACAGCTGAATCTTAGGAAAACTATGTTCATGAAAAATGAACTAGTTCCAGAGGCCCCATTCACTCTGAATGAAACCATCATCTCTGAATGCAGCAGTTATGTGTACCTAGGTCGAGAAATCAACATAATGAATGACCTAAAACCTGAGCTGCACAGGAGGAAGAGAGCTGCATGGAATGCCTTCAAAGGCATTGAAGAAATAGCTAAAAGGACAAACAACCTCTGGCTCTGGGCACCTCTCTTTGACTCCACCTTTTCCCTGCATTAACTTGGGCCCTATGAAAGTAGGGATGCGAATGCTGTTCGGGTCTCCCAGAGAGGAATCGAAAGAGCTATGCTTGGAATACCATGCCTTACTCAAGTGAGAGAAGGAATCCGAGTCTGACCTCCGTCGCTATTCCAAAATCAGGGATGCTGTCTCGTTTGCCAATGCATTGAAAATCAGATGGGCTGGACATGTAATGCGATTTGGAGACAACCGCTGGATTAGAGCCTTTACTGACTGGATTCCACAGGATGTCAAAAGATCACGTGGCTTCCCACCTACAAGATGGTCAGACTTCCTTGTCAAGACCCTGGAGGAACGGTTTGAGGCTCTTCATATTCCTGAATCAACCAGATGCCATTGGGCTACATTGGCACGTGATAGGGTCCAATGGAAATGTTTTTGGCGCCCACTCGAGCAAATCGATGAATAACGGGATTCAAGTGATCAAGTGATCCTGAATATTTAAAAAACATTTTTTGTAGGAATATGTTCTTCAGTTAAGCAGACAAACAAATATAGCATAAAATCATTTGTAGAGACCTCATTATTTAACTTGTACAAATTCATTAGAAGAATTCTTTTAGCAGGAACTAAGTACCAAAGACATGTTATCACATCTAAATAAAAATCTCTAATAATTCACTAATATTATTTCAAGCAAGATATCATGAATAAATATTACCTTCACCTTTCCCTAAAAGAAATAGGAAGGGTGATAAATCAGGAAAAGAAGATAGTTATTAATTTATCTTATACAATATATAGATTACAGATTAAAAACAGGAATGTTTAAGTGTACAGAAACAATCTATTGAATTCTGATCTCCAAAACATTATTGAATTCTACTCCATGATGTTGAGTGCCGTGAGTATTGAATATAGTGGCATTGAATTCTACTGGATTTCAGCCTCTGTATTAATGACCTTACAGGCAGGATTTCACTTAGATACAATGTTGTGTTAGGTAAGCATATTATTGTTGTAAAGATAAAATTAGTCATTATATAGTACATATTTGTTGTAGAAGTTCTCTAATAAATTACTTTTTTGAAGCCATTTTCCTCTTTTTTCGACTATGTCTTGCTTCCTGGTTTCGAGCAATTTTTCCTTTCCCTTCCTGTTATTGTGGTGGTGTTGCTGGTGGTGCAAGTAGGCTCACATACTTTCTTGAGATATTCTCTCACTTGGTTACAGAGATGGTGGGATTCACTTCCTTGTATGAAGTGCTAAAGATCATCATGACAGAGCTGGGGACATAAACCAACATTGTAGAGCAGTGATGTCCAGGATCAAGCAAGCAGACACCAAACACACACACACACACACACACACACACACACACACACACACACACACACACACACACTCTCACAGAAAACACTCTACGATGGAGTCCTAACCTCAGGCCTGGACAGTTAAATATTTGTCCATGAAGCAAAGCTGATTAATAAGTAATAAAATTGGTGAACTAATCTTAGCAAACAAACCAAATTTTTTCTTAAAATATATACACTAGGAGTATTTTTTAACCTTTTTAATTGAAATAATTCTGTTTTTATTTAAATGCGCTTCCAATAATTAAACAGTAGAGCATCACAGGCAAAAGACTAGGTGGTTTTACTTTGAAGCAAGTAGATAATATTCTGAGATTACTCATTTCTGTTTACAATCTGACTAGAAAGAGGGCTACAGTTGGATGACCAGGAGCAACGTTACAGTGAATAGAAATAGAAAAAACTTTGTTAGCCCTAATTTTAAAGGAAAACTGAATTTAGAAAACAAATGACACTTTGCCTAGACTTTCACATAGTTTGTTCTCATCATTATAGTCCATAGGTTGGGTGTTTTGGGTGCTTGTGCTGTCAAAATACTAAAACAGTTATACTTCTAATTATACTTATTGCATTACTCCTGGATTTTACATGAAAATAATGCTCAAATTTTCTGTGGAAGGATTGAAACAGTACTTGAGATTAATCCCTTACTTATAGTTATAAATTCTAATTTCCTATATTATTATCAATTCAAAATGAAAAATATGCATTCATACCAACATAAATATACTGAAAAGAAAAAAAGTTAAAACAGGAAATATAGTCCAAAGACTTACATATATACATAAATTTTAACAATGTGTAAACTCAAATTCTGATCTTGGTTGTACTATCCAATGTACTATTTTTAAAAAATTCCAAAATAGAATTTTTTTGAAAGAGCTTAATATATACTGAAGAGCATGAGATAAGTTATTTATTCAGTTATTTTCCATTAAAGTGCACTTGTGTTATTTTTTTATTTTGTTCTGAAATCAGGCCAATAGGTTGCCCTTGAATTAAAATCTTGGCATCACAGTAACATAGGAATTTCCAAAACAGTAAGTTCTTAACACATAAAAGCTTTCCTTAAATTGGAATATTCTTCATAACCAATGACTAAATGAAGGAGATAACAAATGATAAAGTACTTTCATTTCAGTGGTTCTCCATAAAAACAAATAATGGGTGCTGACTTTATTTCATTATTAAAAACTTTTTTTTAATTCAAGTCACCATGATTTACAAAATTGTCCATAATAGTTTCATGCATACAATATCCCAACACAAATCCCACAATATTCCTATGTTTCCTCCCATAGCCCAACCTGCATCCTTAAAGTTTATTCCTTGTATTTTTGGGTCTCTTGCTTGCAGTACTATTGGCTCTATGGTTTCAATGTGTCACATGTGCCTTAGCTCGACGCCATCAGTGTGCTTGACGGCCCTAAGACCTTGCTCCTGTTACATCCTATGTGTTTCTGCTTATTCCCCCACCCCCAACTCCTTTGATTCTCTGCTCCAAACCTTAGTTTATTATAGAAACAATACCATCTAATCTAAAGAAAGTAATTAGATTTGGAGACAGACACTACTTGTTGGTTCAGGGATTACTAGACCAAGAAGTACTAAAGCTTATTAACGTATATGATGAAGGAACACCTCTGTCTATAAACTTCTGCTCAGTAGCCAATATAAGTACATATGATCTCAGTATGGCCATCACGGGTTTCTGTGTGTTTTTTGTCTACCATTGGTTTATGTGTTGGTTTTCCTTTTATTCTCAATCTGTATTTATCCTACGCAATGTTTGTGTTTGTATCCTGTAAGCAGAAAATAAATGGCATTTGTTTCCTGGTCCACTCACTCTCGTTTGACTAGAGAGTGTAATTCATTGGCACTCAGAAAACTTGCTTATACAATGAGTTTTTCATCTTTTATCTAAGGCAATTTTAGTTGTTTTTGCCCTTAGATATTTGGTATCCATGGAAGATTATTTAAAGCTCATTTCAGGACTAGATTAGATACTTTAAAAATTCCTCAATCTCTTGCTTGTCTGAGAATGTTTTATCTCTCCCTCGAATATAAATGACAAACTTGCAAGACCCAGGACCTTATATTGAAGATTTTTCTCCTAAATTATTTCCAACATGACATACATTCTATCCTCTTCTTGGTTATATGATCTCATATGAGGAAACCGTCTTGCTAGTTTGATCTTCTTTCCCTCATATTTTATAATTTTCTATGTGTTGCTTCCTTTAATAATCTGTTTCCACCAATGTTTCTTGATAGTTTGCTTACATTGTGCCTTGCTGTTTTATTTGGTTATATTTTTATTTCGTATTCTTTGGGACTTTGGAATTTGAGCACCAGTTGTCCTTCAAAGATTAAAGTTTTGACTACTATCTTTCAACAGTCTTCGTGCCCCTTTCTCATTTTCCTCTTCTTTACATTGTGCTATCATTTGAAGGTTGTTCCTCCTGTTTTTGTCTGTTCATATATTTTGTTTGTTTGGAGGTCACACCAGCAACTTCAGGGTTTATCCCTGACTCTGCACTCAGGAATTACTCCTGGCAGTGCTTCAGAGACTGTAGGAGATGCTGGAGATCAAACTTGGGTTGGTGGCATGCAAGGCAGACTACCTCCCACTGTACTGTTGCCCCTGCCCTTCCATTAAATATGTTATACTTTCTCCCATTTTATGTTGCTTTACTTTTACCTCTTATATTGTAGTACTACACAATATCTTCAAGGCTATTCAAAATGTCTTTGGCGTTCTGAATTGGAAAAGCAGCACCACGAGACTTGCTCTTCGGGTGGTGTCAACTTTTAGAGGATATGAGGACTCCCCTGAACAACTGTCCCCTTGTGCCTTAGAAGCTAATTTCCTTGGATTTTTCTTTGTGAGTTTTATGGTTCGCATCTGTGTTACTTATGCAGAGGAATGAGTGTCTGAGTGTCGGGGAGCTCCTCCGGGGTCCCCCCGACAGTGCCAGGAAGCGAGTTCCCTTCTACCTCCAAAGCCGGCGAGGAATGGATGAAAACTCAGGAACCCGATGCAGTTTTAAAAGGCTTTACTTATCACAGGTTCAGGCATACAAATCAGCAAAAAGGAAAAGCCCGGTGCTTAGGATTCCAGGCTAGAACCCCAGCCACATGTAGGCCAAGATGGCGGCCACCACGTGTAAAGGCCCTGTAAAAGGAGAAAACAAGACTCCCAAGAAGGGTGAGCGCTCACAAAGAGAGAGCCCAAGAAGCTTGAGTGAGAGGAAACAGGCTAGTTTATACCCCTGCAACTCAGACCTTCCTCCCACTGTTATGGAAAGCAGGGAGGATCAAATGCCCTTAGGTAATCCCTCCCTGCACCTCACCTAGGCCCTTTAGTATGCTAATGTTTTTAGCCAAGATCTGCCTGGAAATGCCTTTATAGGGTAGAGAAGGGGGTTCCTGAGATGGCATGTCTCTGTACCAAAGACTAATACTAATGCCAGTTAAATATTTCTCCAAGCCTTCACAAGTCTCTTCTACTTCATTGTAGTTTTGTATTTTAGTTGCCTTTGAGTATATCAGGGAGCCATGCTTGTTTGCTTGGAAGCAAATAGCATTTCTCTCTGGTCTAATTACTTAGGGGTCCAGCGTGGCCAGGCTAATATGCTGTAAAATCTAGCTAGTCCCACGATGATTGTGGTAGCTTGGGAGAATATTTATACCAGCTAGTACAGCATACATGGTCAGATAAACTGCCACATTTAGACTACCCCCTTATCTACGAAGTGATTTGCAGGCAGCAATTCAGAGCAGATGCAGCGGCCCTTAGGAGTCCTGCAACATCTGAGTATTTGCTAGCTGCTTCTGCAACATAAGCTGGGGCACTGGAGGACAGAGAAACGTCAGCATGTAGAACTGAAAGGATGGTTAGAGGTGGTCTCAGTGCTGCTCCAAGCAAAGATGTGTGTCCATCCAGCTGTTGCCACTCAGTATTCAAGGCTGTACCGGAAGTGGTAGAACACCGCAATGTGACGGATAGGGGCAAGGTAGTGGATTCCACAGTTTAATAGGGGTCTTACTACTTGGCCATATTCTCCCATAACCAACAATAGAGAAGAAAATGGACTCATCAATAACATTGCCATGCATGTATGTGTCAATGAAATTGAAATAATAAGGAATAAAAAATAGTATTTTGTCACAAAAAAAAAACCTGTGTCGTATTTGATATGCCAAATACCAGTAACAATTATAGACCTCATTCCCATGACCTGACGAAATGGCTTGAGGCTATTTATGTCCTGGAGAAAGCAGGTGCCCTTGGGCTGTACTAGCATGAGATAGGACATATGGAGAAATTACTGGTGCCCGCTCGGGCAAATCGATGATGAACGGAAAGACAGTGATACAGTGAAACAGTGATTTTGTCACAAATCCCCCCAAACAGAGATCAGTAGGGGCCAGCCCTACACCCACCCTGGGTATTGATGCTCTCTACCCAGGATAAGGTAAAGACAAGGAAGATGGCCGTGAAATGTGGGCAGGGCCAAGAGGTTGACCTGGTGTGTGTGCGAGCTGTGCCAGGCTGGGATGGGCTCATGGCAGGCCCAACTTGCCAGGATGGACAGGTCAAGGGAGATAACCTTGTGTACATGTGAACATGCCCCGCCTACTTGCTCATGTGACCACACACCCATAGGCTAAAGAGCAATAAACCTTAAGTGGATAGGCTAGAGATCATGATCACGATCACGATCTTCCCGTTGATCATCTATTTCCTAGAGCGGGCACCAGTAAGATCTCCATATGTCCTGTCTCATGCCAGTAGAGCCAGGGGCATCGGCTTGCTACAGGAACATAAAGAGCCTCAAACCATTATATTAGGTCATAGGAATGACCTAATATAATTGTTACTGGAAATGGCATATCATATACAACACGAGAAGCTTGCCAGGCTTGTCGAGCGGGAGGCAAACTCTTTTAAACACCTCCAAATAAAGCATTTATTGATGAACCACTTCGGCCGCATAGCGGCCACGTGAACCGGGCTGTGATGGGCTGGTCTGCTGGGTGGAGTTCTGACGAGAGGGAAGTCAGAAGTGGAAAATGGCGGCACCTGTGGAGAGGCTAGAGATAAGCCGGGCCCGGTCTTCCCGGAGTTGGGTTGCTTGGGGAATGCAGCCCAAAGCGGGTGGTAAACTCCATCTAAGGTTAAATACCAGCACAAGACCGATAGTCAACAAGTACCGTAAGGGAAAGTTGAAAAGAACTTTGAAGGCTAGAGATACGATATTACAAACTAATTGGCTGTGTACTGGGCGGGCCCTGTTGTGAGGGACAGAAGGAGCCTTCATAAGGGGCCCTTTAAAAGGCTCAAGGTCCCTCCTGCCTGTTCGGACCTGCGAGTCCGTGTGGGAGCTGGACCCTGGCTAGACAGCACAATAAACTCTGCTTTGTTCATTGCATTCCTGTGTGTCTCTCTGTCTCTCAAAAGGGGATAAGATTCCTGGACAGTAAGAGTAGTTAGTGCCAGCTGAGGGAGCAGGCATGGGGATTGGGGTGGGTGGGAAATGAGGGTCTTTGGTGGTGGTGGGAACACACTGGTAGTGGCGTTGAAGTGTGAGTCCTTCTATCAACAGTATTATGAAAACCTTTTTACTTTGTAAATCACGGTGTTTCAATAAAAAAGAAAAAATAATGGGGGGGTCTTACCGTGGTTGTTTCTGCAGTAAGTTGCTGAGTTTTTACAACTTGTGTATAAACATGTGAAGTTCATGGTCAATAAATGTGGGGTTATTAAATGTTTGATCAATGATCTAGGAGAAAAGGAAATTCAAAATGACTCTACCACAAGAGTGAAAGAGTCCATTACCTGCACATACCTGTTCTTGAGGCCGGCCAGGAATAGAGCTGTGGATTTTGACCTCTTGCTTTTAGCTCATTCCTAGAAGTCACAGAGGATGTGAGGCAAGATGGCAAAGGGAGGGTGTTGGGGGCCCTGGCCAGTAGCCCCCAGCACAAATTAGGGAGATCTAGATCTTGCTGTATTTCAACCCTTTGAAAAGGAGAGGGGAAGGATTTGGGAGAAGCTTCTGCCTTGCCACTGCTGAGGAAGGAAACAAAGAAGGCACCAACACAGTGGGAGGTTCTGGAGAGAGGCTCCAGTTTACTGAGCATAGCTTAGGCCTTTTATACAAATTATTCTAGGTACAATGGAGACAAAGCATAAATAGCATCCGGAGCCACTGCAGCAAAGTATTCAGAAGGCCAGGCACACAACCTGTCCTGTAAACAGGTGCTTTTCTTTCTGGGATGTAAATATTTGGGTTTCGGAAGTTTTATTACCTTGAAAACAGAGCCCACTTCTGGGTCCTTCTCTTAGGGCCTTATGGTGGGTGAGAAAGAGCCAGGCCCTAAAACTAGCCACTTAGTGCCCAACAGGAGGAGTGTGATTTAAATGTATAAATGGACCTTGAAGCAATGCACCTTTGGTCTTTCTCTTTCACTTTTGCTTCTTCTCCAGTCAAGTATAAGAAAGGTTTTGTTAAACTACTGAGTGTTGTATGAGGCATTTCAGGTGTAGCAGCAGAATTCCACTAGTTTTAAAGGCATCTTTTGAATAATAAAATACTGTAATACACCTTTGAATCTCTATATAGACTTTTAAACCATTCATGGAAAATTCCCAAGCTACCAAGATAAGGTATAGCACTGTTTCCTTTTGGTAATATTTTGGGGAAAATAACTTAGCTTGACTTTTGTGGAAAAATGTCTAAATAATAATATTGCTGTTGAACTTCTGTCACATTTCTTTTTGTGGGTGTTTTGAAATGAATGAGCGGGTCTATATAAACATTATGATTTTCCTTCTCCTAAATGGTAGAAAGAAGCAGTGTATGAGTAGTGACGTATGTGGGCCGTGTGCAAGGAGAATTTGCCATTTTTTAAAAGCTAGATACAGCTTTTGCATGAACAAATGAAACACTCATTCCGAGCCTTACCTCTGGAGAAAAAAACATTATAATATTTAAGTGAGCGTTTTCTACTTTATGTTTATTCACCCAAGTCTGATATATAACTATGGTTACCCATTTTTAATCTTATTGTTAATGCAAAAGTGAATTCGCCTGTGCTAGTGGGTTCTTGAGGATTGTTTGAGAAAATTACATACAAAACTCAGAAGGTTGAAAGTTAGTTTAATGTACAGAGGATTCCAGGTCCCTTCCCCAAATGTTTAGCCTCTCTGTTACCCATGAATGAATTCCTGATCCTGTCCCACGCAGTCTATTCACATTACACAACGATGGCCCCATCCTGTTTCTGGGCTGTTCTCTCAGTGCCTGCCGCTGGCCTCCCAACTGTCCCCAGAGATCCCTGTTGTCCTGTCCTGGCTTTCCTTAGTCTCCAAACTCAACCCTGTCCACGTGGGTGAGACTCCTGTGCCCAGCACCTTGCCCTGTACCTGGGCATCTGTGCACTGCCTAAACCTGAGCTATCCTGAGCGTCCAAGCCCTACCTTAACCTGGGTCTCTGATCCTGGCCCATACCTGTAGCAGCCCTTGCGTGGCCTTCCGTGGCCTATCAGTACTGGGCCTTTACCTGGGCATGTGGCCCTGATCCAAGGAGAGAGGGAGGGAGCCAGTTGGGAGCAGCTGGTCAGAGCGAGAGGGAGAGCTCCTCACTTCTCCTCTGACCAGAGAGAGAGGTCTAGCTCTTCTGTTCACCTCTTGGGGGAGGAGCCTGGGGGTTCCTTTTATTTGTTGCCAAATCCGCCCCAGTTATCCCCTTCTACATTCTGATTGGCTACCCATTCCTTGGGTGGGATTAACTACCTGAGAACTGCTTTTCTCCTTAGCTCCTGCTGTGTCATACCCCTTCAGGAGTGGTTATCCTAAATTCTTTTAGGAATTGGGGTGAAGGTCTGTCTTCTGAAACTGCTTCCTGCTGACTCATAGATGCTGGTCTCCCTTAGGGTCCCTAGGATACCACTCCTGTTCCCTAACCGGAGCAGTGGTGGAGGAATTGGTTTCTCTGATGACCACCGACCACTGTGGCTCCAGAACTCTGGAGACACAGACATGGTTAAAACAGTTAAGACTATGGGGCACTGGAGAAAGTATTCCTGGATGGAGAAACAGAAAAGTATAAAGAGAAATCACTTCCACCATAGAAAGGCATAGAAGAACCTTAATCCATAGGATACTAGAGAAACTATTTACAAATGAAGAACACACTTAACTGGTAGCCTTGAACAGATACTTCAGATCTTCCCGAGTTTGTGCCTCGTACTTCTTGTCTTTGTGGCTTATGCTAAAGTGTAGATCCATTTTTAAATTTATTTATTTATTTATTTATTTATTTATTTTTGCTCTTTGGGTCACACCCGGCCTGCACTCAGGAATTACTCCTGGCAGTGCTCGGGGAACCATATAGGATGCAGGGGATCGAACCCGGGCCGGCACAGGCCGGCCGCTTGCAAAGGCAAATGCCCTAACCGCTGGGCTATCGCTCCGGCCTCTCTAGATCGAAAAGCCGCCAGAGTCTTTACTATCCTGTTGCGAGGAAGCTACCCGTTTCCTTAGTCTGGAATGAAGAATCCAGCTAGGACATCATGGAATTTTAATGGCTGTCGGGGTAGAGAAGAGGACAGGGAATGGCCCCTTCCAGATAGGTTGCAGTGCTGGGTGAAAAATTCCACTCCTATAACTCTTAATTAACTCTAGTGTACCCGTAGCATATAGAGCTTTCCACGTTGGCATCTGGGGCTTAGGGAACACCCCGCTGACCAAACTCTCTGAGGGCATGTTGAAAGAGCTAAGGGAGAGAGCATGCTTCCATAGCGAGGAATACTCCGAAGTGAAAAGGCAGATCTGTGTGAATAAATGGCCTTCCATAAAGGGCTTCAAAAGGGCAGATACCCAAATCTGCACACGGAGCAATGCGCAAACAAAGCAAAGCCAAAAGGAAGAACCTGTCTCCAGTTCTGAGAAACTTCTAATATAGTTTCCTGATCTGTGTTTTCAAGGTCTGGTTTATCTTTTCCATCTTTCCTGATGATTGAAGTCTCCAAGCTGAATGCAAATAATACTTTATTCCTAAAGCTTTTGCTATCTGTTGAGTTATTTCTGCAGTGAAGGAAGGATCATTATCACTCTGTAAACTCCAGGGTAGTCCAGCTAGGGGAATTATCTGGAGAAGTGCCTTCTCCGACCTGGTGGGAAATGCCTCTATCCACCCAGTGAATGTGTCTACCATCGCCAATAAATATTGAAAACCATCCTGTAGTGGTAGCTGAGTAAAGACTAGCTGCTAATCTTCTCTGGGATACGTACCAGGTCTTTGTGTGCTACTGAGCAACTTAGGAGGCACAGCTCCTCGGGGTTATTTCAGGTGCAAATTTCACAACTCTGACATACTTGTTCCATGATCTTAGACAGCCCCTTTCTATTTAAGACAGAATGATTGAAGACAAAGTTTATACCTCCTTAGATGACAAGAGTCATGTAATCCTTTCATGGCCTTCCCTGGAACGGTTGGGACAAATGCAGTATAGCACCTTTCCAAAACCATCCTTCCTTCTCTACATATCCCCTAGCTTTGCCCATGTGTAGGCAAGAAGCAGTGTCAGAAGACGACCTTCACCCCAATTCCTAAAAGAATTTGGGGTAACCACTCCTGAGGGAGGAATGATACAGCAAGAGCTAAGGAGGAACTTAGGTCTCAGGTAGCTAATCCCACCCATGGAATAGGTAACCAATCAGAATGTAGAAGGGGACACCTGGGGCAGGATTTGGCAGAAAATAAAAGGCAACCCCAGGCTCCTCCCCCAAGAGACAAGCTAAGGGAAGAGCTTTCTCTCTCTCTCTAGCCAGCTGCTCCCAACGGGCTCCCTCTCTCCCTCTCCGGAACAGGTAGGGTGGCATGCCCAGGTACAGGGCCCAGTACTGATAGGCCAAGGAAGGAGAGCAAGGGCAGATACAGGTATGGACCGGGCTCAGAGGTCCAGGTTATGGTAGGGCTTGGATGCCCAGGATAGTCCAGGTTTAGACAAGGCACAGATGCCCAGGTAATGGCAAGGTACGGAACACAGGATTCTCACCCACGTGTACAGGGTAGAGGCTGTACTAGGGAAAACCAAGACAGGACAACAGGGATAACTGGGTACAGTTGGGAGGCCCAGAGGCAGGCACTGAGAGAGAAGCACAGGAACAGGACCGGGACATTGTTTTGGAGTGTGAGTAGATTGTGTGCAGCAGGGCCAGGAATTTGTTTATAGGTAACAAAGGCTAGACATTTGGGGAAGGGACCTGGAATCCTCTGTATATTAAACTAACTTTCAACGTTCTGAGTTTTGTATGTAATTCTTTCATACAATCCTTAAGAACCCACTAGCACAGGCAAATCCACTTTTGCATTAACATTATTATAAATTCAACTTAGCTAAATAATATGCTACAGTGATTTGTAGTAATCATGGGGGACAGAATTACTATTATTAGGACCTGATAATAAATTTATAACTCTGGATGGAAACAAATATCTATATAAGTCATATCTTTCCAAAAAATAAAAGTTTATAATTATGATGTAATATGTATATGTAAAACCAAGGCCAAATAGTGTTTAACATTAAATATGTTACATATAGGCAGCAATTTAATCTTGGAAGATATTTTGGGAACTTCTCATATTGTGGTTGTACATACTCTTTGATCAAAGTTTTTAATCCTGACCCTCAAGTTGTTGCAGGTGTGGCTGCAGTGTCCTGCTGCATTGACAAGTGGCAGACAGGAGACAGGCTTGATTACACCCAGGGTTCTGCCCCGTGGGCCCTAGTTGGTAGGTGGTCCGATGTAGAAAAAGACTGGGCCCCGGGATGAGTTCAGATTCATGGCAGAGCCTGGCAAGCTACCTGTGGTGTATTTGATATGTCAAAAACAGTAACAATAATGGACCTCATTCCCAGCAAATGGAAACATTACTGGCACCTGTTCAAGCAAATTGATGATTATTGGGAAGATAAGTGATACAAGTGATACAGGTCATAATTTTTAATTTCTAAGTAGATTCATCCAAATAGACTATTTTTTTAATTTTCTGCATAACCTTTTAGCCTTTTAATGTTTCATCTTGAGTTATGTTAGTTTTCCATATCTATCTGTTCACCTAGGCACTTGTAGTTCCCTTCTAAGTAAATGGTTGAAACTACCCACAGATTCCTGAAATGTATTCCTAATACCTTTCACAGTTGATTATTTCTCTTGAGTTGGTTATGTAAGAAAGTACTTGTTTTAGCAGTACAGTTTAGTCCTGGAGTAAGTGACTCATTTGTTTGAAAGTCCCATTTTTGTGTATTCACACTCAAAAAATCTTGGGCAATGATATCAAAGTTGCCAACAATACTATTTAAAAAACAGAGAGAGGAAGAAAACAGAATTCTCATGTAGATTTTAGCACATGAGATGTGTGGACAATGTAAAATTTTTTTTGGAAAAGTTAATGAAGTGAAATTCAAAATCTGCATCTGAGCAGCCCAAGTAAAGGGTTTCTGGTATTACTCAGATGAGATAAAATTCTCCCCTATTTGCTTAGATAGATGGTGCTGAAAGTTGGCTCTGTGTGTAGGAGCCCCAGGTTCTGTCCCCAGAGCTACATGACTTCCAGCTCTACATGACCCCTGGAAGGAACACCAAATATAAAGCTTGAGTATGCCCTAATATTACAAATTGCAGCCCCCGAACAAGCAAACAAAATTTCTCCAAATTTCGTAAAACCAATATCAATGGGAAATACGCACAATTGAAAAATAAGAATAGATCTTACAGTACTCTACAAGAGAGCCTAGATGTGGGCTTTGCAGGTCACTTGATTTCTTTATCTAGTGGGTAATGCTGAAGTCATAGCTGAAATGTCTGAGTGTGAATGAGAATAACCATTTTTATACCAATTATCCCAGGATGTCTGTCATCTGGCCAACAGCTGGGAATAATTCTTGACATCTTGCTTTGTAAGACGACATCACCTCTCACCATCAGTCAATCCCAAAATGTCCTGTCACCAGTCACGGGTGATTACAACACTCACCAGATAGTCTATCCATGATATTACGCTTGCCTACATTGAGTGTGACAACTTAAGCTGCCTTGTTACTTAGATAGAGTGATGTTGGTTAAAATGAAATTCTAGAAGTGCTTTCCACACACTGTCAGTGGAGATAACAAAAACAATGACATAGACCTAAAATAAAGGGATAATGACATAGACCTGAAATAATAAGGATTATTTTCAGTCCAGGTATCCACAATACCCATTCCATTGGCAAATGTTTCTCTAAATGCGAAGAAAATATTTAACATAAAAATGGCATCTAAAAAATTAAAATAAACATGGCGTAAAAAGTAAGTGGCAACCAAAAAGTTCCAATTCTACATTTCAAAATTGGCAAAATTCTACACTCCTTGCATATATCCAAATAGAGAGAGAAATCTAATTGAGTTAATGTTTCTCCCTTAGAAAGGGATTGTCAAGGAGTTGAGTTATCAATATAATACCAGTACACATGTTTTACATACATACAGGAGCCCTGGGTTTGATCCTGGCAACATGCATTCCCAAGCACCACAAGGAGCAACCCCAAGCACTGAACCAAGAGTATCCTCCAAGCATTCCTGAGTTTGGCCCCAAAGTCACTAAATAATAAATTGCATCCTGTTAATTTGTTGGTTTAAAATTATTCAAGTTCTATTTTTTAGAGTATTTTTAAATTCAACATCCATAATAGCTGGTGAATCTCCTAAATGTATATTTAAGTAATATAAAATCACATTTATTATAGAATAAATATTTTAAATGTAATAATGCACAAGTAGATGAGATATTAGGAATTTAACATCATAAAATAAAAAGGCCAAATCTTGTTTTCCATTATATTTCATTTACTTATTATATTTGGAAAATTATTTGATAATTAAAAATATACTTTCCAAATTATTTTCACATAAAATCTTATAGATTTCTGCTTCTAATTAAAATTTTTGAGGAAGTTTGATAATTCTAATCACAAGTTTAGTCACAGGTAAAATATAAATAAATTACATCATAAAATGTTTATTCTGTAAAAATGTATTTGCATGTTATAAATAAAATATATTTTCCTTACATAGTTTTAAAACAGAGATTAATACATAAGCAAACATTTTGTATATTTTGAAAATCCCACTTGTATAGCTAAAAATATCTGAATTTTCAGAAATGGCAATGAAGCTAGTTACAGTGAAACTTTAAATCTAAACTTTCAAATCTAAATGTGATCATATTCATTTCAAAAATTCTATGTTCATGCACAGGCCTACATACACATAGAAATCTAGTCCTGGCCTTTTTGAATTTAAAATCTGTGGCAAACAAGAATGCTAAAAGAGGTGTAAAAACTGTACAATTGTGTATGTACTAGTGTGTATACACATGAACATCTACATATTTACATCTATTGCCTTTCTCTTGTTCTATATTCTGTCAATTCAATATGCTGCAATAGAATAGATATGGCACATTCTCCCTTCTCGGTAGAGGAGCCAGTGTAAACTGTCCTCTGTGCTGTCAGTTCTAAGTACCATTAATCTGTTGATCACGACACCTTTCCACTGGCTGCTACCACCCTGTTGCAGGACACCTAAAAGCCTAGGCCTCTGCATCTGCCCTGGATTGCCTCCTGAAGGTCACTTCATAGATGGGGGTAGTCTAAATGTGGCAGTCTTATCTGACCATGTATTCTATACTGGCTGGTATAAATAATCTCTCATGCTACCACAATCATCGTGGGACTAGCTAGTTCTTACCAGCATATTTGCATGGATCTCTAAGTGATTAGAGATCACATTGGATCTCTAAGTGGTTAGACCAAATAGAAATGCTGTTTGCCTACAAGCAAGCAAGCATGGCTCCCTGATAACTCAAAGGCAACTAAAATACAAAACTACAGTGAAGTAGACGAGACTCTTGTGAAGGCTTGGAGAAATATTTAACTGGCATTAGTATTGGTCTTTGGTACAGAGACATGCCATTTCAGAAACCCCCTTCTCTACCCTATAAAGGCAATTCCAGGAGATCTTGGCTCAAGACATTAGGTGAGGTGCTGGGAGAAATTACCTGAGGGCATTTGACCCTCCCTGCCAGGGAGGTTACATTTGGCTTACAGCTCCTCCCAGCTCTGCTAGGAGGCTTGGAATTAGCTCTGGGTCCTTGTAAACAGCCAGAAGGCCTCCGGAAGTTGCTACATTTCTGTAGAGCTATTTTCCTGTTTTCATCTCTAGATAGTCTAGCCCAAAGTGGGCCTGGCTAGGAAGTTTGGGCGGATTTCTAGCTATAAAATAAGCTACAAGAAGAAAGAAGCCCTTATTTTCTTCCTTTTTGCCATTTCGGCTTCCCTTGGCATTTCCCTCTCCGTCCTCTCCATCTCTGTTGGGCCTCAACAAGTGGGGGGCAGCCATCTTGGCCTATTTGTGGCTGGGGCCTAGCTGGGAACCCAGAGTCGGGAGGTTTTCCCTGCTCTTGGATTGTATATTATAATCTGTGATAGTAAAACCCTTTTAAAACTGCATAGGATTCCTGAGTTTTCATCCATTCCTCGCCGGCCGGAGGTAGAAGGGAACTCGCTTCCCAGCACTGTTGGGGACCCCGGCGGAGTCCCCGACACCACCCTTTATTTTTGGGGGCTTGCATTTCTTTGGGGCATGCATATATGTATATCACTCTATCACTCTATCACTCTCTTCCCGTTGTTCATATATCTGCTCTAGTGGGCATCAGTAACATCTCCATAAGTTCTGTGGCAAGCCAGTGTAGCCCAAGGGCACCTGCTTGCTCCAGGGACAGGAAGAGCCTCAAACCATTTATCAGGTCATGGAATTGAGGTCTATAATTGTTACTAGTTTTTGGCATATCAAATAAAACATGGGTAGTTTGCCAGGCTCTGCATATATGTGCATATATGTAATATGTGTATATGTATGTATATATATACATATATATATACCATATATATATGGTAGCTACAAATCCCCATTCAACTTCTACTCTGTAGGCAGGCAGCTTCCTCTCCTGAAGTCTCTTAGTCTGCAACACTATCCACTCATTCATTCATTCATTAATCTATGTCATGCCCAATTTGGTACTTCTGCCCTAGGAAACAGAAGAAAGTCTTTATTTCTTGGGTCAGTTAGTTCTCTGAATCACTGTCTCATGTGGTTTACTTGACAGTTTCCTGGACTAGTGGCAAGACAACACAGATGCTTCTTTCACACTTTCATTAGGCAACCATTATTCTCAAAGCTATACTTACAGTCAGTACTCACTGCTAATCTTTCACATATTCTCTCTCTCTTCTCTTTCATTATTTCTCTCTTGTCTACAAAAGATATACCTGCTTGTTAGAGTTGTTTTAGTCTGCCTAAGAGTTGTGGATAATGGTGAAAGTCCATTTTCAGCACTCACGAGATAGGCAAGTTTATAATCATGGATGAATAGACAGGTAATTAGTGAGATATAGATGAATAGGAAGATGAATAAATATAGCAATTTTCACATACATAATTTAATATGTTTGACTACAGTCAACTGAAGTTATTTATGTATATCCATTTCAAATAACATATTTTTATCAAATAGTCCTAGTACATTTACTAGTTTATATTTCACAAGCTTTGTTCATAATAAAAAGGCAAAATTGGAAAAGAGGTCAAGTGTTCTTAATTGTAATCTCTAATTCCCTCCCTTCCTCCCCCAATAGGTATCATTAACCAAAAAAAGACAAAAGGAAAATGGATCAAAAATGAGGAATAAGTAGACAAAGAGATGGGTATTCTTGCTTAAGTCTAAAGCCATAATAAAGACAAATATTTAATAAAACAAAAGGTTATATTTAGTCATCTAAATACTAATTCAATTTATCTACACCACATTTCTTTGCATGATTCTTAGTTAGTGACTAAAATAATTAGACCTGGGAAAATACAGTAAAATGTGCTTGGATAAAAGATCTTAGAATTTTAGAACCTTTTTCAGTAGAAATTACCAGGACTTCTGGAAGGCTCCTATCACCTAAGATCATCTCTCTACAGAGTGAAAGATACCAAAGTGTGCAGTATCATTTCTTCTCTTTTTCTTTCCTTTCCTATATTCCAGCTTCTTTCATACAGCAATAATTCAAGTGGTTTAGGAATTTTCCATTCGCCATAACGTCCCAAACTTTGCAAAAATAGTAAGTGAAGATGAGCAAGCAACATTTGGCCTTTTCATTTTATTGGGTACATAGATCATTTATCGCCCTTCCCCACTCCCTTCAGCACCAGAACTAAGTATTCCCTGGACTGGTCCCCAGTTTATCTGTCTGCATGTCCGCATTTGTCCCCTTGGAATGCAGAGCCTTACTTTCACTTCAAGGCATCTGACATATCTTTAACAAGCACCAAATGTTGGTTTGCTTGTTTGTTTGTTTGTTTACCTTTCTGGTCCTGTATGCCTGTTTTTTTTTATTTTTTGGAACTACACGATTAATAGTATCACTTGTATCACTTGTCTTCCCGTTGTTCATCGACTTGCTCAAATGGGCACCAGTAATATTTGTCCCTGTTGTGTGCTAGTATAGAACAAGGGCTATTCTTATTAGTACTATAGTTAATAGTATTAATAGGAAAACACTCTAACAAATATAAATGTGCAGAGTTTTCATTCATCTTCCTACTATATCACGGCACTGTTGTATTTTGCAAGACATTAAGTTCCAATGCAAAATTGTATGAGGAGGAAAAAAATTATATATATATGTATATGTATATATATATATATATATAGAGAGAGAGAGAGAGAGAGAGAGAGTAGCATTACTAGTTTGTCAGATATTTCCTTATGTACAGTTTACCACAACCAGAGGGTACTGGCTGAAGAGATTCAAGTCACCATTGCAAAGTCACCTTTTAGCTAAAGGATACTCTTTTTTTTTTTTGCTTTTTGGATCACACCCGGCAATGCTCAGGGGTTTCTCCTGGCTCTGCACTCAGGAATTACTCCTGGTGGTGCTCGGGGACCATATGGGATGCCGGGGATCGAACCCGGGCGGCATGGGCCAGCCGCTGCAAGGCTAATGTCCTACCTGCTGGGCATGATACTCTTTTAAAGCATCAGTTGGTGTCATGACAGCAAATTTTTTAAAAGGCAGAATAAAAACTCTTCTGTCTTTTTTAAGCCCATCATCATTTCAAACACAACAATAATAAAATAATGATAAAATAAGTAATAAAAAATAAAATAATAAAAATAAATGATAAAATGATGATATCTATCTTGGTAGCTTGGATTAATATTTTAAGCTGTAAATCAGCAATTCAGAAGTCTTCATTCTCTAAGGCATAGAGATGGTACACACTTATCTTTGCAAGCTGATAATTTAATTGCTTCTAATCTATGCTCACAACCTGGAAACTGTTATCATATAATGCACATGGAAAGGTATTTTTGGGACATACTAGTGGCAGTTTATGCACACAAGTCAATTCTTTTCAAATGTCAATTCCATTAGTATCTTGTATCAGAACTACAAGTGAAATGAACACGCTGTAACTGAGTATTTTAAAAGGTTATGTTGAAGGAGTAGAGAGGCTTAAATTAATTTTCCTGCTCTTATCCAGTAGGCCTTTACCTCAATAGGATTTCATATAATTCTATCTTAATCCATGTCTCTATGGATGAACCAAACAGACCACAACACTGAAGAGTTTGCCAAGGTAAGTCCCTGCCAGCAGCCCTGTCTGCCCCTTAAGACTCACTTCAGTTTAATGGCTCTACAGTGATCCAAGTCAATCACGAAAGCAAAAAACGGACACAGACCATATTATGCTCTGCAGAGGTCTATTTGTTTAGCCATGTGCAAACACTGTCCTAACATGATCAGGAGGTTAGCATGGGAATCATTTACTAGCTCTCTTCAATTTCTGAAATTGAAGTTAAGAATAGGGTTGTTTCAAGGGGCTTTCCTAGAGGAGTAATATTAATTTCATATTTGGATGAGTGGTATGGAAGCTGTTGCAGAAGATCTGCTATAGCAAGGAGAAAACAATTTTGAAGGTATAGCCACAGATAGGAAAATGATTTTCCAGAAATACCAAGAAAAATATGAAAATTAGATAAAGGCTCCATACCCACATAAACAATATCTAGTTTTGTGTACTTGTTCTACATATTGGGAGCATATCATAGAAGTACAATAATCATTTCCTAAGGAACTCCTTTCACTTGAAGTATGAGCTCCTTATTCTTTCATTGTCCCTTGACTATATTGATTGCCTAGTAAAATATGTCATTTATTGCCTTCAAGAGCATTGAAGAAATAGCTAAAAGGACAAAAAATCTCCAGCTCCAGGCACATCTCTTCGACTCAGTATTCTCCCTGCATTAACATATGCCTCAGAGACCTGGGCCCTATGAAAGCAGGATGAGAATGCTATTTGGGTCTCCCAAAGAGGAAGCAAAAGAACTATGCTTGGAATAGTATTTTTTAGACTTTTTTAGCTATTACATAATGATAGCTATAAAGTCTAAAATACTAGATAGTCTAAAAATACCAGATATTTATTTAGTGATGAATTAAATGACGGATAAATTTATTTTAAAATATCCTCCTTGGACTTAAAATAAAAAATGCCTTATTTAAATTTGAAGATTGGTGTGAACACTATCCATAAGGACAGCTGTCATGAATAAAGCTAATGAAAAAATTTCCTTCTCTCTCTTTTCTAGAAACTATAACCAATAGTTCCTTTACTAATAGTTTACTTGAGGAACAGATCCTTAAATAAACTCTTAGGCATCCATATAATCTCTGTATTTAATCACTTGACTATTTACCCAAAAACATAATTTTTGTTTATCGTGAAAGACATTAAAAGTATGAGATTGAACTATTTTATATTTTATTCAAAGAAATAAAGCTCTTAAAAGATAGATGAATCCACTTCGTGATATTTTTCTAAAGTGCTGGTTGAACAATGAACTAGAAGTTCTATGATGGGAATTCTGCTGATTGTTCAAAAAGCTCACCTACGGAGAGAATATAACGACTCAATGTAAGGTAGCAGTGATCAATGAAAGCAAACCCTGAGATGCTGCCAATTAAACTCAATCTGTGATGGCTTGGATAGTGAGATGAAGAGTAGGGTTGAGATGTGGGAATGGGGGTAGAGATGAGAGGATGAGTAAAAACAAGGACCGAAAGATAGTGATAGAGAGGACTGGTATAGATAGGAGTGATATGATGCAGAGGCACTGTGAAATTATATTATCTATATTACAATTATAATTTATGAGATATCAGCAGGTTCTTTAAATCTCTACCTTTATAATGTTTATAAAACCTAAAAGAAACTAATTTCTGTGATGTTTGCACTAAAGAATCTTTTCCTTGGGGCCGGAATGATAGCATAGTGGGTAGGACATTTGCCTTGCATGCCGCCAACTCAACTTCAATCCCCATCATCCTATATGGTCCCTGAGCATAGCCAGGAGTAATTCCTGGGTGCAGAGATAGGAGAAACCCCATAACATTGCTGGGTGTGACCTAAAAACAAAACAAAAACAAAAATAGAATATTTTTCCTGATACCAGGGGACTTTATTTTCTCTTCATTTTTATTTCCAAAGAATTGTGAATACATTAAACACACTCAATCAAAGGGAAAAATGTAGTGACTATTTGTATATTTTAATTAAACAAATCTCAAGCGTTTGCAATTTAAGTTTTAGAAGATACTTATTAAAATGTGTGGCTATAGATAGTTGAGGCGCTTCCTAAATTCTTTATAGCTTCTTCCCTCTTTGACAGAGTTACTGAGAACTTAAACTCAGTATGCTGAGTACTCTGATATGCTGTTGAGGAAAGAAAAGCATTGCCTTTCAAAATACAAAGCATCAATTACTAGTGTTTTGGTTCTTAAAACAATAAAAAATACTGTAAGGAAATTGAGATCGAATATGACTAATTGGGAGTTAAAGGCATTGTCTAAATGGTTTGTTATAATGAACCCAAATTTTGTAACGCCATTAAGAAAATGTCAGTGCCAACATTTCTGATAGAAGGAGGCACTTGAGGATCCCTAAGTGAGGAGATGAAAACATTCCCTTTAAAAATTTCTAGGAAGCAATGGTGGTGGGGGTGGGTGGGGGAGGGTCTCAACAGATGCTTAGTACCTTAGAGAATTAAATGTAGTCACATGAAGTTAAAAGCAAAGAAAGCAAGGGTTTATTTTAAAGTGAAAAGTCCACTCGAAGCTTAGTGTGCTGAACAGGGAGTGAACAACACAAGTAGGCCATGTTTCAGACCTTTCATTGCCTTCCGCAGCGTAGTGTCAGAGACGTAGATTGAGCGACTAGACTCTTGGTGGGTCTTGATTGGCACATGCAAGTTGGTGTCAGAATTCCAATGGGTTTCTGGAATTGAGAGCTTCAGTTTCTCTAACTTCTGGCTGTTGGCTACATAGAGTATCTAGGAAGGCTGTATCCATAACAGCTAGCACTAAGAACTCCTGGGCTGACATTGGGACCTATTTCTATTGCCTGTGTTTCCTCTCTGGCCTGTTGTAGACTGTTGCAACAGTGTGACATTAGAGAATGAGACTATTGTCTACTGTCCGGACACTTATGAGAGTTGTTGGGAATGTTTACTAATAGATGTTAAATGTGTTTATTTAAAAAGTGTTTTAAAGTGGGACCAAGAAAAAAAAGTGTACCATAAGAGAATTTCAATAAATGATATAAAAATTGCATATTAAACAACACATTGATAGAGCTTTCCTGGTGTATTTAAAATGTGCTTATAATTGATCTGTTTGTAAATCAAGTGATCTGTGTCCTCTGGTTTGCCCAGTGTTTAGTCCAAAAGCAGAAACAAAGGCTGCAACTAATTACCTAATAGCGCTATCATAACCTTGTCCTTCCCTTTCCCATCTATGCAGTTGCGAAACAATAGAAAATAGCATTCATTTCCATCAAGATGCTACTTTGCTTATTGTGGAGAGTTATTACAATTTTGTAGTCCATTGGTGTGTCTATATCTCCTTTCAAATTTTTAAATTGAAGTCATTTAAACTTTAGTTTGGGAAATTCTCAGATCATTTTTAACTATCAGCAGGAGACATTGCATTCTAGAATGAAAAGAGTTATACAAAAGAATTTTCTTGAACATTTCTCCCTGGATGCAAACAAACTCCTAAATCTTTGTACATTATATTTTTTCTATACTGCATCTCCTGAAAATGACCAAGGGTAACTCCTGTCCAGTGACCTGAGAATAGTCCCTGAGGACTGAAAAACGGGAAAAGTTGCTTTACCCTTGCTCTTTATTTACTTGAACAATACTTCCTACTATAAAATAACAGCACCCTAAGGATGTTATAGTGTTGCAGGACTCGTAAGGGCCGCTGCATCTGCTCTGGATTACCTCCTGCAAATCACTTCGTAGATAAGGGGGTAGTCTAAATGTGGCAGTTTATCTGACCATGTATGCTGTACTAGCTGGTATAAATATTCTCCCAAGCTACCACAATCATCTTGGGACTAGCTAGATCTTACCAGCATATTAGCCTGGCACGCTGGACCCCTAAGTAATTAGACCAGAGAGAAATGCTGTTTGCTTCCAAGCAAACAAGCATGGCTCCCCTGATATACTCAAAGGCAACTAAAATATAAAGCTACAATGAAGTAGAAGAGACTTGTGAAGGCTTGGAGAAATATTTAACTGGCATTAGTATTAGTCTTTGGTACAGAGACATGCCATCTCAGAAACCCCCTTCTCTACCCTATAAAGGCATTTCCAGGCAGATCTTGGCTCAAAACATTAGCAAACTAAAGGACCTAGGTGAGGTGCAGGGAGGGATTACCTAAGGGCATTTGACCCTCCCTGCTTTCCATAACAGTGGGAGGAAGGTCTGAGTTGCAGGGGTATAAAACTAGCCTGTTTCCTTTCTCCCGCGCTTATTTTTGGGCTCTCTGTGAGCGCTCACCCTTCTTGGAAGTCTTCTTCTCCTTTTACAGGGCGTTTACACGTGGTGGCCGCCATCTTGGCCTACACTTGGCTGGGGTTCTAGCCTGGAATCCTAAGCACCGGGCTTTTCCTTTTGCTGATTTGTATGCCTGAACCTGTGATAAGTAAAGCCTTTTAAAACTGCATCGGATTCCTGAGTTTTCATCCATTCCTCGCCCGGCGGAGGTAGAAGGGAACTCGCTTCCCGGCACTGTCGGGACCCCGCGGAGTGCCCCGACATTATAGGAGCAAAACTGAGTTCTCTTTTCCAAATACATGTGCTTTCATTCATTTCTGGAATCTTTTACATTGAGATCTGTTCATAAATGCTGCTGTCCTAGACAAGAATAATAGTATAACGTATAATTGTGGAAAATAGAAAATAATCATTGCTTCCTCATTCCTAATAAAGAAATATTAGACATAAGAAAATTGAAATGTATATATATGTACCTATATAAGTACTATGCACACCTATATGTACATAGTAATGTACATATAGTATTATATAGGTACATATACATGTACATTTCATAAACATGACATTGTGTAGATATACCACAGTTTCTTTAGCCAATCTTCTGGTCTCGGGCATTCAGGTTGCTTCCAAACACTGGCTATTGTGAATAGAGCTGTGATGAATATAGAAGTGAAGGTAGTATTTCTGCTGTGTGTTTTTAGTTCTCCAGAATATATTCCCAAGAGTGGTAATTCTGGGTCAAATGGGAGCTCAATATCTAGTTTTTGGAGGAATGTCCATATTGCTTTCCAAAATGGCTGGACCAGTCTGCACTTCCACCAACAGGTGACAGTGTAGAGAATTAAAACCTCAACTATCTACAGGCAAAGATATGCTTAAAGATCCTAGGCCCCCATACCTGGAATAGAGGTAATGCCACTGAGTTGGCTTAGGCATTTCTGTTAGACCCTCTCTCAAACATAGAGACAAATAACACAGAAACAAGTCAGCCTGGACTAAACCTTTTGCTTACTACTATCTTGGGGACCTGTGATACACCCATATTCTAAGATTAACTCCAGCATTCAGTTCACTTTCAGACTATTCACACTATTCTCCAAGAAAGATTCATTGGAGGTCTTTGAGATCAACACCTTATGTAAAGTGCGAAAAAACAAAACTCTAGTGTATTAGCTGCAGCATCACGATAGAACAGTGATCTATTATATATATATATATATATATATATATATATATATATATATATATGTATATATATATATATATATACTATAATTTCTCACATATTCCTGGTCTTAGAACTTGATTTGGTAAATAAACTGTTAAGGAAAATCAAGAGACAATTCAAGACTATTGGGTGAACAAGGAAGAACCACTTTATCACATAGACTCAAACAATAAGCCTAAATTAGGTACAATCCTACAATCCAGATTTCGACATTTAATACAAGCATACTAAGAATAGAAAACAAGTCTCTAGGGTAAGTCATTAAGAAGTGGACAGAGGAAAAGTCTCATTTTGTGTTTAAACTGGTTTATTATTTTCATGTACAGATGAAGAAAAGAAGCTATATGTATACAAAAATAAGATCTATATTTTATTCAACTCTTTCTGTAAATAATTTCTGGCTTTCAACCAACTCTACTGCCTGAAATGATAGAAGAAAACAGGAACTTCTGTGTGTGTGTGTGTGTTGCATGTGTGTGTTTTCAAGAATAGCCACTAATCTTTTAATTAAAAGTGAATGATGGAAAGAGGCAAGTAAGTAAGTAAAGCCGAAGAACACAGCTTCCTTATGTTTTTGCATAACTCTAACCAGTCTGCACATCTCTCCGGAAGATCTGTATTAATTACATGGAATCCAATCCACTCTACTGGGGTTGGTGCTTCAACCACAATGGCTGGCTCTAGATCATAGAGCTTGTAGACACAGGTTGATTGTATATATTAGCTGAGGGAGACATTGTAGGAAGGTTTTTAACCTGCTGAGTATTAAGATCTTAAAGGATGGTTTCATGCACATTTTGACTTTAAATAAATAATGAAAGAACTGTGATTTACCTGAAAGTCACTAAACAGTGCATCAATATTTTTCTTTAAATTCAATAACCTGCCTTTGATTTAATAATAAAAGGTACTATTTTTAGTACCATGTGCACGGCAGAGCCTGGCAAGCTACCCGTGTCGTGTTTGATATGCCAGATACCAGTAACTATTATAGACCTCATTCCCATCACCTGATGAAATGGATTGAGGCTCTTTATGTTCCTGGAGTAAGCAGGTGCCCTTGGGCTCTACTTGCATGTGACAGGTCATAGGAGATGTTATTGGTGCCCGCTCGAGCAAATCGATGATGAACGGGAAGACAGCAGTGATATACTATTTTTAATAATACGTGGATATTTCCACATAAGCGATATCAAGCTTTTGCTTTAAAGAAATTAAATCATTCTCCTACTCCTCCTAGATCTCTTCCTCCTCTTCCTCCCATCCTCCTCCTCCTTTATTTTTTTTAATTTGGTTTTAAACCAGGGCTTACTCCTGTTTCAAAACCTGACTCTGTGTTCAGGGATCACTACTGATGGACCCAGGGATTTATATAGAGTGTCCAAGGATTAAATCTGGATTGCTCATGTATAGGCCAGAGCCCTGCCCACTTTATTATTACTGTTTAGACCTCAATTTAATTTTTTTAGCTTATATTCCACCAAGTAATTTTTGTGCCACCTCAGCAATAAGCTCTTAAATGTGGTCTAGGAGATTCCCAACTTCAAAAGAACTCTGGGTGATAAATGTGGTCCGGTCTCCGGTCCTTGGTCTGTCAGCAACACTTGTATTAGCTAACACTTTCTCCTGGATATGTTTCCCGGATGATTTCTAATACAATTTTGTTGATTTTTCACAGACCCAAATGAGATTCTACTCAGATATTTTCCCCTTCTACTTCTGAATATTCGAGTACCTAGAACTTGATCCCATAACATTTTTTAAATTTATTTTTTCCTATTTTTTGCTGGTTTTTGGGGGTGTCACACTCGGCAATGCTCAGGGGTTTCTCCTGGCTCGGCACTTAGGAATTACTCCTGGTAGTGTTCGGGGACCATATGGGATACCGGGGATTGAACCGGGGCCGGCATGGGCTGGCCACGTGCAGGGCAAATGCCCTACCCGCTGAACTTTCACTCCAGCCTGTTCCCATAACATTTTTCCTTTAAAATTCTCACACCTTACTAAAAAAAAAAAAAACCCTTCATTGGTGACCTACCAAATTATAATTTCAGGCTAAAATTCCCATTCTGAAGAGTTACACTAAATCTGGGTGTGTGTGAAACATGTCAGTTTTAACATGGCTACATATTTGTGTTCTTTACATCCCCTTCTCTGAACAAACTCATGTAACGTCTCCTCAGTTCAGAGTAAAAATATTCCTCCACCTATCAAAGTGGAAAATTTATAGTTTATCACTGATTATTCTTTTCTCCCACTCCATATAATCTTTATTTTTTCTTTTTTGGGTCACACCTGGCAATACTCAGGGGTTTCTCAGGAATTAAAAACCCAGTTGTGCACTCAGGGAATTGCTCCAGGCGGTGCTCGGGGACCATATGGGATGCCGAGGATTGAACCCAGGTCTGCTGATGCAAGGCAAACGCCCTAACCATTGGACTATCACTTCAGCCACCCCACTCATATAATCTAACTGCCTTACAAAAATGCCCTGGTCAGATCATCCTCAACTAGATTATCAAAGTGCTATCTTAGAGGGATATGCTGGTTTCTTTCCCCACTCATCATTTCCTACTCAAGAGTCAAGAAGTCAAGAGTCAAGAAGCCCAATTATACAAAAGTTCTATCCTATCTCTTATTTGATCTAAATCCTTATTCAGAATACAAACTGAATTGAACAATGGCACTACATGATTTCTATTTTATCTCCTGACCTCATCTCAGTAAATTCCACTTCATATGCCCTGGAATCCTCCAACAACCAAACTGGTTCCAGACTCAAGAATTATGACTAGAATGTTCTGCTCTGACAGTTATAGAACTAGATTATTGGTCAAGGTCATTAACCATTGTTGCTTTAAATGATGTACCAGGAATCCCAGTAGTTTCCCACAATAAGTACTAGATTTTTGCAATGTCACTTTAAGAGTTTAGGAATGGAGACATCGCACCTGAAGTAGGGTGCTTACCTTGCAAGAAGTTGATCAGGATTCAATCACTGACATCCCATATAATCCCACAAGCATGGCAGGGAGTGACACCTAAGTATAAAGCCTAAAGTATCCCTTGAGCATTGCTAGATGCAGCTCTTCAAAGTAAAAAAATTGAAAAGAAGAAAAATAAGCTATTACTCAACATTATGTCAACACAGAAGGAATGATTTTTTAAAGCATTACTATTTGGGTTTACAGCTTTTAAAGATGCTTTTCCCTTATAATTTTAAATTTTCTATATCTCTAAGTATGGTCTGTGTATATAATTAATCCTTTCATCTCCTCTGTCTTCACTTGCTAATTTTCCAGTTGTATCTTCTCCATAAAATAAGTATTGGAAGACAGCAGTTATGGATTAAACCTATCTTATTTTGTGTTTGTGTGTATAAAATCTTTATATATATAAATATTTATATATAGTCTTTATATATAAAGACTATGTGTATGAAGACTATATATAGTCTTCATATATACAAAGTCTTTATGTATGAACTCTATATATATATGAAGTCTTTATATATACATATATAAAGACTTCATATATATAAAGAGTTCATACATAAAGACTTTGTATATATACATATATATGTATATATATGACACAGATAATGGGCAGAGCTGCTAATGGCTCTCCCTCTGCTCAGTTGGATCATGAGGCATCTGGGAGGGAAGGTGGGTTTAGTCCTGGCCCACCATCCCAATAGATCCTTGCAAGAAGCCAGAGGAACCCCCTCACAACGAGGGCAGCCATATCAACATCCAGACTCCACAGCTCATCAGAACTCCACCCAAGAGAAAAGCTAATCTCAAGCTCTGCTCATCAGAGTCCCATCCTACAACAAAGCCTATTTCAAGTCCAGGTATGCTTGAATCAGAGACTCTGATACACGGGGCAGAGCTGCTACTAGCTCTCCCTGTGCTCAGCTGATCCTGAAGCACCCAGGAGGGAAGGCAGGTTCTAGCCCTTGCCTGCAATCCTAATAGAGCCTCACAAGAAGCCAGAAGAACCCCCAAGCCATGAGGGCAGTCATTTTCAACATCCGGACTCCACAGCTCATCAGAGCTCCACCCAAGAGAAAAGACCATCTCTCCCCAGTTCATCAATAAATGCACGAAATGAGAGCCTACTACTGAGAGTATACCACCCGCATAGCAGAGCCTGGCAATCTACCCCTGTCATATTTGATATGCAAAAAAGTAACAGTAATAGTTATATATATATGTATATATATACATATATATAAACGAAAAAATAAGACAGGTTTAATCCATGGGCTGCTGCTTTCTAATTATTTAATTATTTTGTGGAGAAGCTACAGCTGGAGAATAGCAAGTGAAGACAGAGGAGATAAAAGGATTGATTATGTACACAGAGCATATTTAGAGCATATATATAGTTTTTATATGTATATTGTCTTTTTGTATATGTGTGGTCTATATATGTGTGTGTCTGTGGGAATATGGTCACACTATTTGAGTGTATTTGGGGAATGCTTACATGCACAACATGTTTACATACTACAATATTATAGTTACAATTATTCAAGTGTATTTGGAGGAATGTTTACATGCTACAACAGTGGAGTTAAGTAATTGCAGCGAAGAACCATGTATGGTAGTTTGCAAATAATATTACTATCTTGCTTGTTTTCAGAAAACATTTGTCAGGCATAAAGTCTATGCCTTTTACTGTGTTGGAATACTTCAAACTCTAAAACAGAATCTGTACAATTGTAGACACTCACTACATATATTTATATGCATAGATGAATTAGTGTTCTATAGACCAAAATATACCTATATCCTAAGACAACTCTAGTTGCTATATAAGTGGGAAAACATGATTGAAAGAAGGAAAGAAGAGGAGAGGAAAGGAGAAGAGAGGAGAGGAGAGAGGAGAGGAGAGGAAAGAAAAGGAGAGGAGAGGAGAGAGGAGAGAGGAGGAGAGGAGAGAAGAGAGGAGAGGGGAGAGGAG